>VWZL01003093.1:614252-652759 GCA_013396915.1 Stercorarius parasiticus
CTTTAGCAGGGGAGTTGGACTAGATCATCTCTAGAGGTCCCTTCCAACTCTGAAATTCCGTGAAATCAATACGCCGGTCACGCTTCAAAAAAATCATCATCGCCCCATATCTCTGCAACCTCACCCCTTGCTTCCCCTGCGTTGTTCTTCAAAGCAATATACAGTGTTGCAGTGATTGCCAAGCCGTCAGAGGTAGTCACTGGGCATTATCTCAGTTTCATATCACCCGCTTGCAACCTTCTGCAGCCCATAGGTAAGCAAACAGCAAGGGCAGGATGGTCTAAAAGGGCATCAGGAAAAGCAACAGGAGAAAAAAACCAAATACTAATTGGCCAATGTCAGCTGGTATTGTCTCTTTGCATGCAAAGTGCACTCCTGAAAACCTAAGCCTTGAAAAACTGAAGTTACCAAATGCAGTGAATCGCTAGGATGCCTTCAGCTGGGCAGCAGCCAGCTCAGACCCACCAGACACAAACGCCATGTCACGGGTCTGAAGGCTGCTTCCTATGTCCTTCCCGTTTCGCACCACCTGCTTTTAACACAAGCAGGCCAAACCAAAGAAGGTTTTAGTTTGTTTTGGGTTGTTGTTTTTTTTTTTTTCTTTTTTTCCCCAGTGATGTTTATAGCACCAAGGTTTTCTAAGGAAATGTAATCAGTCAGATGATATCACGGTAACGACTTGAGGCTTTTTCCATATTACCTGAAGTTTCAGCTTGGATTATGTACACCACGGAAAGCCAGCAACACCACACGTAACGCACGCAGGCAAGACCATTAGCAAGCAGCTTTTCCACTGGCGGATGCCAACATTAACTCTGCCATCCTTTCCTAGGGCACCAAAGCAAGCTCTACGTTTTACAACGGCGTCTGCGGTTCCTGTAAGGGGTTTGAAGCTCAAAACTCTTTTCTAAAAGTCAGGTTCTTTACAGATACGTGTTCAATTACAAAATCCTGTAAAAATTACAGGTAGCCCCTCCTAAAAGCAAGTGGGTCACTCCTACTAGGAGCTGGAGAAGGCTTATCTTTAACGAAGGGCCCAATGCTGGACACTGCTTGGAGCACAGGTTTGTTTAACGACACACACAGCAGCCTTCCTACTCTCCAACCCAAACGTAACAGTGATGCTTTAATGTGACAGGTCCTGTTTTTTCAGCATCAAAGAGCCAACAGAGAAGACAGTCTCAGCCTGTCCACTTCACTAGACCTTGTATTTCAGTAGGACAGGTCAAAATATGCAACCTCCCAAATCTGAGCAACACTGAATGCACCGTTTAACATGCAACCCACAGAAAGTGCACCAGCACAAAGGTGGCCTTCTTATTTCTCTGTGAGGAGGCTTTGCACCTAGTGGTAGTTACTCTCAATCTAGTTTTGTGGATGTCTTCCCCCATACCATTTATGTCTGGGGGTAACTTGGTGCAGGTGCAAAGGATCATCGAATAGTTTGGTTTGGAATGGACCTGTAAAGGTCATCTAGTCCCAGCCCCCTGCAATAAGCAGGGATATGTTCAACTAGATCAGGTTGCTCAGAGCCCCATCCAACCTGACCCTGAATCTTTCCAAAGATGGGGCATCTACCGCCTCTCTGGGAAACACCGTTCCAGTATTTCACCACCCTCATGGTAAAAAAGTTCTTCCTTGTATCTAGTCTCAATCTGTCCTCTTTCAGTTTAAAGCTGTTACTCGTCCTATCGCAACAGGCCCTGCTAAAGACTTTGTTCCCATCTTTCTTTAACTACTGAAAAGGCCACAATAAGGTCTCCCTGGAGCCTTCTCCTGGCTGAACAACCCCAACTCTCTCAGACTGTCCTCCTAGGAGAGGTGCTCCAGCTCCCTCACCATCTTCATGGCCTTCCTCTGGACCTGCTCCAACAGGTCCATGTCTGTCCTGTGCTGAGGACTCCAGAGCTGGATGCAATACTCCAGATGGGATCTCACGAGAGCAGAGCAGACGGGCAGAATCACCTCCCTTGACCTGCTGGCCACGCTTCTTTTGATGCAGCCCAGGATGTGGTTGGCCTTCTGGGCTGCAAGCGCACATTGTTTCATGTCCAGCTTTCCATCCACTAATACCCCCAAGTCCTTCTTGGCAGGGCTACTCTCAATCCCTGCATCACCTGGCCTGCATTGATACCAGGGGTTGCCTTGACCCAGGTGCAGGACCTTGCACTTGGCCTTGTTGAACTTCATGAAGTTCACACAGGCCCACTTCTCAAGCTTGTCCAGGTCCTGTCCCTCAAGCATGTCAACCACACTACTCAGCTTAGTGTCGTCACCAAACTTGCTGAGGATGCGCTCAATCCCTCTGTCTAATATCTTCATCAATGACATAAACAGTACTGGTTCCAATACGGACCCCTGAGGGACAGTACTCATTGCTGACCTCCATCTGCCATTGACCACCACCCTCTGGATGCAACCATCTAACCAATTCTTCATCCACCAAACAGTCCACCCATCACATCCATACCTCTCCAATTTAGAGAGAAGGATGTTGTGGGAGATCACATCAAAGGCCTTAAAGAAGTAGAGATAGATGACAACCATAGCTCTTCCCTTGTCCACTGATGTAGTTACTCCACCATAGAAGGCCACTAGGTTGGTCAGGCAAGACTTGGCTTTGGTGAAGCCACACAGGCTGTCTCAAACCACCTCCCTGTCCTCAATATGCCTTAGCATAGCTTCTAGGAGGATGCAGGTGTTGGCTGAAGAACTAATTGTTGACATTAGGAGGGCAGTGGATGGGAGTGGGAATGCAACAGCTATTGGAGAGTTGGGTTCCCTGACTACCTCTTCAGATGCTGAGGATAGCAGTGACTTTCACCCATCTCTCTGCCTCCCCAGGGATGTGGAGCACAACTAAGTTTTGCCACCACAGATATGACCAGACACAGGTGCTTGGATGTAACCTCCTCTCTGTCACCCCATTTCCTTTGCCACAGACCCAGGGAGTCTGAAGAGAAGGAAGACATCTTTTTCTCTGCCTCAGACCCCAGTTGTTTCACAGTCATTTTTATCCCTCACTGCCAGGATAGCAGCAATTTAACCTCAAATACGTTATATCTTGCCCATCAAAAACTACTGTGCAATTCCGTCTGGCTCCTTTCCTGCCTGGAGAAAGGCATGCACGGAAAGTAAGCGTTCCCTGAAAGACATGCTTTTCCACCCTGCTCACCCAGAAAGACGTTAAGTGAAGGCAGCAGGAACAGGCAGCATGTTTTCCAGTCTACTATGCTTTCCTCAGCCTCGTTCACTACCTGAAGCTACCTTCATCTGGTGCAAATAACTAAGAAAAGGAAGAAAAACTGAGGGAACAAACATCCCCCAAAAGTCAAAGGGAGCGTCCTCCAGAGGTTGATGACTGTCTCAGCGTAACTGTTTCTATCTGACTCAACCTAAAACTGAAACCCAAGCAAATGCTAGGACCTATCTGCATCCCTGCAGGCAGGCAGAAGCCAGTAGCGCTTGACAGCCAGGAAGCAGTTAAAATTAAAAAAAAAAAAACCAAACAAAAAAAAACCCAAAAACCCAAAACAACAAACAGACAAAAAAAAACAATCCCAAAAAAACACCGAAACCAAACCAGAAGTGCAGTGAGAGGGGAGTAATGGTCCCCTTTCTTTACAATCCTCTTGCAACAGGAGCTGGTGGAGCTGCCCTGGATTTGCTCCGGGAGGTGTGCCTTGCTGCCTCCCATTGAATCAGTGACACTCCACTGCCGCAATGCCGCAGTGCCACGTGCCAGCCCCACTTTCTGTTATTGTCAGGGAATACAACCGTGGAGAGGCCACCAACCTCCAGTAAACTAGATAACCACAGGCCTGTGTGGAAGAAGGCTCTCACAGCCGGCAGCATCGCTTCAGCTTTGTCAGGCACGATCATAGCAACTGACCGGACAGCCAATGGAAAGAGCTGTTAAAACCAAAGTTGTGCACTCAAGTCATACAAAAGGAATGTTTTATTCACAAACCTTAGGCTTTTAGTTTCCCTCAAGCCCTTCCCACAAGGAGAACAGCTTTTTTTCCACAGAGCATCAAAAAGGAGAAAACATAGAGGAGCGACGCTCATACCTGACCATAGTCTGTCCTGAATACGACGACTCCTTCTGCACAGGAATGAACAGTACTGGGATAATGCTGATTATTTTCTCGCAGCCAGACCCGAGACCCCTACAATAAACAAAACAGAGTTATAGATGGCATAACTGAAAAAAGAATCACTCAATATTTTTCTATGGAAATACTTATCAAGCAAAAAGAGAGAAAGCGAGAGCAAAATCCAAATAAACAAGTGAAATAAATAAAATAAAACAACCTCTCAGCAAGTATTTGTTGGTTTCTGCTGAAACAGTAAACACAGGAGAACTACACTTCAGTGCCTTTTTTTTTTAATAGAAGTTCCTAAATGCTGGCAAGAGCAGCTGGAGCCAATTCTCTGAGTCATGTGCCTCATGTTACCACATGTAAAATTACAAAGCGGTGTTTGAATTTACACACAGTTTAAAAGATCCTCCTCAACACTGGCTGGCTCCCTACCTGTTTATTTTCAACGTCTGTTAAGCACTCACAGCACTTCCCCCCGCTATCATCTTTCACCTTTTTTTCTAAACCACTTTGCCCTTTACAGGGTCCTCCTCTCTTGACTGCACAAAAACACAGAGGATTTAAAAAAAAACAAAACACAACTTACTAGCAGGCAAGTTTACAAAGAAATGATATTCGCTTTTCAGAGGTGAGGACGCAACGGAGACACTGTCACTGAGACACCTAAGTCAGTCTAGTAGAACAAGGTAGGCACAGACTATTTTAATTTTCACCTGGCTGGTAGATCCAGTGTCAAGAAAACAGAAACATCCAGCACTAGGAAGAAGGGAGGAGGATGTGGGAGGAGGAACCACAGCTGATGCTGTAGCTGCAGCAAAAGCCATCCCATTAATGATACCCACTCAAGTTGCTCCAGCAGAGAAGGCAGCTTCAGCTGGCATGAAAACACTGAGCAGCAGCACCCCAAGGTCTGACCTCCAACCCAAACTATACTCCCGTTTCCCTATAAACGGACAGCAGTCATATTCTCTCCTAAAGAAAGAGTAAAGGGGTGGTAGAAAAGGGTTGGGTTATACCCTGATAATCGGAACTTTGTGACTTTGGGTGTACGATCACTGATAAAAACCAGTTCAAATAATTAATTTTGCATGCTAGCATCCAAAGGTTGCCCTTGCCTGAATTTCTACACCCAGAAACTAGACTTACAGCCTTGTTAAAGTTGGTGAGGTGCAGGGTCCTGATTAACAACGATGACAAATACAGATTTTTATTTCTGTTACACATACAGGGCGAGTGGCCCTTGAGTCTACCACAGACTTCAGCCATGTTACAAGTTGCATACGCTTTAGATAATGCTGAATAGACATCATCCTGTTTCTATGAGAGGGGAACCACAGCACTGAGACACAAAATAATACTCACAGAGAATGTAAAAACTCTTGCTACTTGGTTTCTCTGAATGGTAAGAGCTCAGCTGCACAGAGGACCACGTAAGAGCATCCCTCATTATTTCCCCCCGCCTCCATCTTTTGACAAACTGCTTTCCATTTTAAATGCTGCAAATGCCTGCGGAGCTGTTTGCCCTTTTACCTCTGAAACCTTGAGCCAGATGTTACCAGGTTTACAGCGAGTCCGAGGCAGTTCAAACGCAGGTTGCATCGACTCAAGGGCACAGGGTAAGGGCAAAGGGGAGCAGAAAGTAGAGCACTCGCACCCGGGGTGGGCAGGGGGGAGCAGGGGACTGGGAAACAGCGGGGAGAGGAGTCTCCAGAAGTGGTAAAAGCAGTAAGGAGGACCTGAACGTTTAATTCAAAACCTAGTGACAGCAGAGGGAAGACTTCCACCAACTCTCTTGGGTCTGCATTGGACTCCAGCCGTCAGGAAACCCAGGGCACCTCTCTGTTTTTAACCTTCTCGAGCAGCATGAACACTCTCACGCTGACAGGTCCCTCAAAGTAAAGAAGTTCCTCATGTTTAGGTGGAACTTCCTATGCTCAAGTTTGTGCCCATTACCTCTTGTCCTGTTGCTGGGCACCACTGAAAAGAGCGTGGCCCCATCCTCCTGGCACCCATCCTTTAAGCATTTACAAGTGTTGATAAGATCCCCCCTCAGCCATCTTTTTTCCAGACTGAGGAGACCCAAGTCCCTCAGCCTTTCTTCTTAAGAGAGGTGGTCCAGTCCCCTAATCACCTTTGTAGCCCTTTGCTGCACCCTCTCCATCAGTTCCCTGTCCTTCTTGAACTGGGGAGCCCAGAACTGGACACAGTACTCCAGGTGCGGCTTCACCAAGGCAGAGTAGAGGGGGAGGATGACCTCCTTCGACCCGCTTGCCACACTCTTCTTGATGCAATGTACCCACGCTACACCATGCCATACGCTCAGAGCAAGGTGAGCTGAGTCTTTTGCCCGAGATTCCTGTATGTCCTCAGCCACCTCACTTCACCTGTGCATCACCGAAAGCTGAAGTTGTGAGAGGCTTCTGGAGGGCATCCAGCCCAACCCTCCTGCTCAAGCATCAAACACGGTCCCCTAGAGCTGGTTGCCCAGGACCACGTCCAGATGGCTGTTGAAGATCCCCATGGATGAGAGACTCCATAACCTCTCTGAAGAGCCTGTGCCAGTACTTGGTCACCCTCACAGTATTAAAGTGCTTCCTGACATTCAGAGGAAACCTCCTGCATTTCAGTTTGTGACCACTGCCTGCGGTCCTGCCACTGGGGACCACTGAGAAGAGCTTGGCTTCCTCCTCTTTGCACCTTCCCTCCAGGTATTTATATACATTGATGAGACACCCCCCCTTCCAGGCTGAACAGTCCCAGCTCTCTCAGCCTTTCCTTACAGGAGAGATGCTCCAGTCCCTTCATTGTCTTCGTGGTCCTTTGTTGGACCCTGTCCAGTATGTCCATGCCCCTCCTGAACTGGACACAGCACTCCAGGAGGGGCCTCACCAGTGCTGAGCAGAGGGGAAGGATCACCTCCCTCAACCTGCTGGCAACTTGTTTCTAATGCATCCAACAGAAATACCTATAGAAACCTCATGANCACCCCCCCTTCCAGGCTGAACAGTCCCAGCTCTCTCAGCCTTTCCTTACAGGAGAGATGCTCCAGTCCCTTCATTGTCTTCGTGGTCCTTTGTTGGACCCTGTCCAGTATGTCCATGCCCCTCCTGAACTGGACACAGCACTCCAGGAGGGGCCTCACCAGTGCTGAGCAGAGGGGAAGGATCACCTCCCTCAACCTGCTGGCAACTTGTTTCTAATGCATCCAACAGAAATACCTATAGAAACCTCATGAGATTAAGTACTTCAGAGTTAACACAGGACACCAGAAGAAAGAATCACCAGCCCATGAAACAACCCCATTCAATTTTATGACTGCCGTTTCATGGTTAAATATTTTGTTGTTACTAGTGGGATCATTCTGGCACAAAACGGAAGGACTACAAGGTTGTTCAGCTCATAGAAAATTTTTACTTCACTGGGCTTTTCTGCCTTGACCTAATAACCCCATGGCAACAAGGCATAGAAAAGCTTCCCCCCCCCTACTAAACAACCATTGTTTTATTCACAAATTGTAACAGATTTCATGACAGTGGCTACTGAGACAGCCAAACTCTGGAGACCTGATGGGTGGAAACATGTACTACAGTCACCCTGAGCAGCAAAGGCAGTTTGGCCCAAGACTTCCCACCACTCAGAGAAATGCTCTTGCCAGCCTGCTGCTGGGCATTAAGTGTCTGTACCAGTCAGTCTCCACCTCCTCCTCGAGGAATGCAATCCATCTAAATGCACGCATAAACAGCAAAAAAACCTATTTGTCAAAACGCAGTCGAGTTCTTCATGTGCTTCAGGACAACCAAACCCCTGTTGTTCCGCTGGTTTATTATTTCCCAAAATCTCCGAGCTCAAGTAACATGAAGTTTATGCTTTCAAGGGCAATGAAAAGCTTATAAACATTAAGCCGCAACAAAATTTGCCAAAACCTCAGCATTCAAAATAGCCTCTCATAAGGAGGAGAATGTTTTCCATCTTGAAATGAAATAATTAATTCCGCAATTTTATTTCTGGGGATAAAAAGGGGCCTGCACAGAAGCGTTCACTTGGCTGGGCTAGTCTTAAAATAAGCTTTTTAAAGCGAGTAGGAAAGGGTTTGATTTAAACAAATGTATATTGTTAGGGGTCAATAGCTGCTATTCAGGGGAGGCAGGAACAATGCAGTTCACAAAGCCCCAGGCATCTGAAATGCAAATACAACGTGTTCCCTGGCAAGGTAGCTCAACAATACAGGATCTGTCCATGGGCTGGGTGCTCCAAGGCCTTCCCGTCCGGGGAGGGGAAAAAAAAAGCCTTGGCGAGAGATATCTCAACAAGCTGTGCATGTTACAGCCACCTCCTGTGCCCGGGGGGCTCTGCAACAGGGCTACAGTCCCTCTGCCGTGTGTTAGTTAGGTGCAGGTGAACAGTTTTGAGAACAAAATCTTCACGAGCAGTTAATTTATAGACAACACTTGTCACACAGGACGCACCAGAGGAAGGACTCCACTCAACACACAGGGTGGCACATTATATTGATCTGGACCTGGTTTTGGGGGAAGAAGCCTGGTAACTGGGGTTACTCCGGAGCTCCCTGACAAGCCATCTAATATGCTGCTGCTCTGTGATAAGGGGGAAAGCAAAGACACGGAGTACTTACAAGAGCCCAGTGGTTTTTTTATTTCCACGAAGCGAGGTTGTAAAAATACTTGGAATAGAGTTCGCAGAAGAAGGACCATATGGCACCATTTCCATAGCAAATAAATTTCTCCCAATTGCAAAAGGGAAAGGAAATAGGTTTGCAAATCTCACAGCTGCAAGACCACCTGGAGAAGTCCCTAGTCCTTCTAACCTCGCAGATTTTACTGCTGAAAATGCAAACGTTATCTCTTATCTCCTCTGTATTCTGTTCTTGGCGATGATAAAAATCCACTCTTTTTTACTTTCTGTTGGACATATATGCTGGAAATCACAAAATTAGCTAAGAACTTGATCTCAACTAAGTAAAACGGTGGAGCATTTGTTACAGAACTGCAATTAAGAAGCTAGATTTTGTGTGCATACAGGTTATACACGGAATAAAATAACTGCCTGCACATCAGTTACATTTTTATATATACCGTATGCATCTCTATATATGAAAAAGCATATATTGTATAATAGCTGTGTTCTTGTCCAAGTCAAAATGCTGCTTATTCACATATTATAATTTAAAATCCAGTTGACTCATCAATGCTGTTGATTCAAAGCAGTTAAAACTGCTTCAAATTAAGGGCAGTGAACATAGATTGTGCTGCACCTGCATTCAAAAAGCATTTCACTATTAGGGCTTGGCAAGGCGAAAGGAACAATAGTCAATATAGATTTAGAGAACCTTTTGTTTATGTACCTCAGTAGCTTGGCTCCAAATACAAAGTTTGAGAGACAGGAAGGGATGTTTTTAACTAGGTCAAGCTGGACATAGCATTTTAATGGAAAAGATAACTAAAACCACATTCATTGTTGTTCTTCCTCTCTACTAATTCACACAAGGAAGGCCACAGCAAGAAAGAAGCTATCCAGATAAAAATACAGCTTTGTTAATTTCATATAATGAACACATTTGCTTCTGGAAACTCGCCCCTCATTGTTAGTTTAGGATTACTGAAAACACTTCAGTTCAGGTACCCAGAACACTTAACATGTCGAGCGCATGCTTGGCCAGACTACTCAGTGGCAAACTCACAAAGTCCACTGGAAGCTGGAGATCCCTCACCAACTTCCACCCCAAAATGAAGCGTCCAGCTTCTTAAGCAGAAAACCAGACCTGTTCTTCCATACCTAAATCCGGAGAAACAAACAAGTAGTAATGGCCATTTGTCTGAGGTATTACTCTGTAATTCAGAGAACTGATCTACATCCCCTCCTTCGCAGTGCCTGGCTTCCCCAGTGCACTTTCCTTCGCTCACTGATAAAAGGCTTCCACAACAACCAGCGGTGGCTGAAACACTAAAATCACTACAAAAGTCTGCATACACTACCACCACACAACCTATGAAAGGGAAATAAATTAATATTCTAGAAACCACGCCAAGATGGTGCCACCAATGGGCTCCGTTTCTCTCCAGCCAGCCTGCCTGCCTTCTGCCAATAGTTGGTGGGGTGGTGAGGAACAGATGGAGTGACGGAGGACTAGTTGAATCCTAAGTCTCTGTAGGTAGTGAGAGAAAGGACAGCTTTGGAAGGTATTTAAGCATGGAATGTGAATTTCAGTACCTTAAACTCAACTTCATGAACTGACCATGCACCTAAATCTAGGCACATACTTAAATCAGCTGAATGGGGTAAAATTCATTTTCAAAACACTTAAGGCATTAATCACAATTGCCTCAGAGAGCACAGGAGTAAACTACTAACACTTTCTCTCCACAAATTTAGTTCTGCCTCCTGAACAATACCACTTTGATTTACCGTTTTAAAGCAGAACAAAGCCATGAAGATGTTTCCATGGGGTATAAGGTCAGTTGAGGGGGGTTAGTTTCCTACAGAACAAAGTCTCCTTGAAAACGAGATGTTTCTGTTGCCTGTCCATCCCCCACACCAGATCAAAGCACCAGCTCTCCTGTTCCCGAGGTCTGCGGAACAGCTGCTGATTAACCTTGAACAGGCTCCATCTCCTTCTGTTTCAGTAATTGGAGACAGCACAGCGCCGACAATGGCATACCACTTTAAAAACAAGAAACTGGATTAAGACATATATTATTACTATTACTGACTTGAGAGGGAACCGGAATAAATTTGTGCCTTCCCCAACCCTTTGAAAGCACCCGTGCTTCTTACAAAACCACCGCTTCATCTAATATAGACTTTTTAAAAATATTAAAAAAAAAAAAACAACAAAAATCCCCAGCCAGAACATTTTATCTTCCAGTTATTCCCAACACAAACATCACACAGAGATTACTCTCTATATATACAGGTGGACAGGCACACTCCTCCCCACCTTCTGCTGCTGAGTGTGAACACATCACTAACAGACCTCCCTCCAAGGCCAAAACGCAATTGCACTTCTCTACTAGAGCTCTGAAGACGTGGTTGCCAGCTCCTGAGGACAATGAGGTTTCCACACCGCTAGGAAACAACAGCTTTATCACAGCCCCAAAAGCAAATCCAGCAACGAGATGCCATCAAGTGCTTTTTAGGAGAGTTATCGGTATTGCTACAGTCTGAATTATGACTTTCATGAGAGATTCAAGTATGACCTTTATGTTTTGACAAGTTTTGCAAAATACTTTTTTCACTTTCAAGACTGCCCAACCTACACCACGGCATCATGAAAGAAATTCTTTACTGTGAGGGTGGTGAGGCACTGGCACAGGTTGCCCACGGCAGGGGGGTTGGAACTAGATGATGTTTAAGGTCCCTTCCAACCCAAACCATTCTATGATTCTGTGATCATGGACACATTCAAGGCCAGGCTTGATGAGGCTCTGAGCAATCTGATCCAGTTAAAGATGTCCTTTGCTTACTGCAGGGGGGTTGGACTAGATGACCTTTATAGGTCCCTTCCAACCCAACACATTCTATGATTCTATGATCATGGCTACAAAAACATGACAATACAGGAATTTGGGAAGCCTATTGTCATTAGCAGTTGCAGAGTCAAGCTAGACAAGCTGCTAGTGGACAACAGCTCTTCCTCACTCCTGCAAATTTAGGTAAAGAAATTACAGTTTCTGTGCTGTCAAGTCAATGGCATTTCTGATTAATTCTGAAATTAAAAATAGTGGTCCAAGTATTACTTGGCAACTGACCGTGAATAAAACTGAAAAAATGAGAAATCAGGGAAGCGAGGAACACATACAGCAACTTTTCTTTATCTACCAGATCCACAGTTGCAAGACCTGGTGTACCTCACCATCAACAGGTGCCACAGGCTTGCCCAGCACAGGACACCACCTCCACAGCTCTCCCCTCCCCAGCTTTCCTCGTGTGTGTATGTGTGTGAGGGAATTTTAATCTGTTAAAATTCAGTAAGGAAGATAAGTAATTCAAAAAGACAACATGTGGGTGAGGAGAAAGAAGAGGGGGCAGTTACTGATAACAGCGGGGAGATGTAAGGAACACAGGGGAAAAAGGCTTGGAGCCACTGTAAGCCTTTCTGTCCCCTTCTATATTGGGCCAGGGGGTAGCAGCAGCCAGGCAAATGACAGACCTCCTCGTACATTCATGGTCATCTTAAAAGTAGCACGTAATTCTCTCCCCTTATTTGAATTTCTGAAGAGGAATATACAATATCCTTACAAAAGCCTTAACATTTACCTTAAGAACCAAACAAGTCCTAACTCTGTCTTCACAGATTTCAATGGGAGTTGCAGTCCTCTCTTTGATGACAGCACAGTTTTGCCAAGCACTATATTTTTCCAAAAAACACAATTTTTATTAATTACAGTCATGACTACAAACGTAAAAAAAAAAAAACCCCAAACAAAACAACCAAAGAAAAAAAACCAACCCAAACACAAAACCACAAAAACCTCAAAACTTTGTTTCCTCAAAACCAACTGAATTTAACTGAACTGTATACGTGCACACACCCTATTCTTCATCCATGGGAGTTGAGATTTTTTTAACCTCAACAGGTATTTTAAGAAAGACAGAACCAAGGAAGGACAGCGCACATAAAAGCAGCAGGGAAGAGAGACTCTCCTCTAAAAACCGTTCACCAAAGCCTACAGCAATACAGCAAGAGTAGTTATCCCAGCACAACTGCCCAAACAAGCCAATTTAAATCACCACTAGCTTCTGCTAACATGATTTTTTCCATATCGTCTAGCAAGTTGTTAACACTGCCGAGCAGCATTGTCTGTCACCGACTCGGGGACAAGAGGCCAGCCTGCCAAAATGCCTGTAGCTCATCCACAGTTGTGCTTGGCAGTCCCCCGTCCAAAAGCTACCAGCTTGGCAACTTTTCGCTTATGCTAGATGACAAGCTTCTAAACTCACATCGAGGTGAAGAAGGATTTCTAAATCCACATGTGTGAAGTCATGCTAGCATCCTCTTATCATTCCCTCCTTCAGCTACGCTCTTGGGACTGGTGTCTCAAAGACCAGTAGAAATATCTTCTTCTTCACTACTCTCTTTACTGGGGCTCAGCCACACAACTTAGCTCTTCGTAAGAAACTTTGCCCTTAAAACCTCCCAGGTCCCGAATTTGTCATCTGCAACAGGTTGCTAATGGTCTCAAAACTATTTTTCACAAGTGCTGTAGAACACCCTGGCATTTTCTTCCACCGTCCTCTTGCCTCTCCTGCCTGAGCAGAATGCAAAGCAAAGGCCAGAGGAGCTACTCATGAGCACCAGTCGTGTGGTACAGGAGAGGCCAACCACTCTGAAATGAGGGTAAATTTGAGACTGAGCTTGAAAGATGTTTCTCATTCACCTCCTGCAAAGCCCACGGAGAGTCTTGTTTGCAAAATGGGAACTCCTGCTTGCAAAGGTAGATGTTCAGTCTCATTTCAAAAGATTTTATTTAGGAGGAACATCTTTCATTTGAGTACTTAAAAGCTGATTAAGTGAAAAAAACCCCAACACTTTCCTTTGACACATGGGTCCTCAAGAGAGGCATTTAATACTTATTTTTAAGAGACATGAAACTATTGGGCTCATTAGTCAAGGAACTGCTCAGTTCTTAATAATGTTCTACAATGTACCTGGACATTGACTTTTTAGAAGAAAATCTAAATATGGAACAACTATAGAGTGCTAGTTTTGCCACAGATGCTAGTTGTGCTACACAAACACGGATATGCCTTGTCTGGAGGGACATTATACTGGTTCAGCCTGATTTGAATTTGCAAAGCAGGCGAAATTTCTGATCAAGGCACATTTTCTGCCATTACCACTCTTTGCCAGCCGTCTGACTTCATTCTGGTAGTATTTATCACAGCATTCTTGCATCAAGGAGCATTACTGATAAAACGCCAGTGTTGCACCGGAAAGTACACAGGAGGATATGAATTTTGCAAGGCAAGGACTATTCCTGGCTTCTAGGGAGCTCAGTGTTGTCTTCTTTCCTCTTTTTCTTTTCCCCGCCCCCCCTGCCAAAGAAGCAGGCAATTCCAAGAAAACTTAATTTTAGTCAAGTGGGATTCTTGTATGAAAAAGATAATTCATATTAAGCAGCAGACTGTGCGAGGTAACAAGCACACTTAAAAAATACTCCCAAGAATAATATCACAGCTTTCACTTAGCAAGTTACTGGCATCAAAGCATAAGAGGTTGCACTTTAGCTCTTATTTCCATATTGTCAATTTTCGTGATCCTTTTCCAGGTCTAACAATACTACAGGGGTTTTTTTATTTATTTATTTATTTAAATTGCTCACATCTCCCTGCAAGACAAAAATATCAGTTTACACATGAATCATTTTCCCGGGTTAGAGCAGGGATGGGCAAGAAGGGAAAATATTTCCAGCCTTAATTGTTGCAGAAGAAACAACTATATGATCAGAACCTTAAGACAAAAAACAAACTGACCCACCCAGCCTACATTCTTCAAAAGTGTGGTTTTGTTCCCCCCCACTTCTTCCAAGCTACCTATTTTCTTAAAATTAAAACTTAGGATTCTGGAGAGACACAGTTTACACTTTGTTGCCATAAGAATTAGCAAGACTATAGTCCAAGGCTAAGAAAGTAAGTGTGAAAGGGAGAGAGAAAAGACAAAAATGGACCACTCAGCCCACATTTATTTATTTCACTATTAGAAATGCTGAGTATTGAAAAGAGGAGAATTTTAAATATCAGGTCACAACTTCTTCCCCTAAGTTTTACTGATCCCTTCACACTGAATTTGCAATAGGCGATTCACCAGGCTTCGTTTCTCTTTGCAGCTTTGCTTTCACAGTATCATCACTACATATCTCTATTTCACCACAGAAACCCAAGTATTTAAAGTATGTAATTGCACTGAATTATTTCTTTACATCACTAGTTCATGCTTCAAGGTGGAATTTTTTGGGTTTTTTTTTTGTTGTTTTTTTGTTTGTTTGTTTGTTGCTTTTTTAAAATCAATCTTATTTGGCAAACTACATGTGGTTTGCTCTACAAACACCAGAATCCTTTCCTAACTTTGCCCAATTACCATGTCCTACAGATGTCAACAGGACCCTGCACATGTAGAATGAGGACTTACTATGATTAATAACTAATGGAATACAGAAACCAGGAGGAACAGATGAAAACTAACGGACAGTTGGTAAATCAGGATGTGCTGCTGGACCTGTTCAGTAGCACTTCCAACAACTGTTTCAGCCTTGCGTTTCTGATGGCCCATCCGGCCAGTCTGAGCCCAGGCTGAGGAGCAAACCCCAGCTATGCTTTGACCACAGGCAGGTGACAGGTTTGGGCTGCACCAGGCCTAGCAGACAGAGCTCAGGTCCCCCATTGCCGTAAGCCACAGAGCTTTCACCAACAGAACCCGCTCAGCCCTGTTCATATGCCCTGTTATAACTCGGGCAAAGTCCTGAACCCAGGGCAAGCATCGCTTTGCCATGCCATCTCCAAGAGCCGAGATGGCCCAACAGCCAGCCCCTCACACACATTGCCCCTCGGGGTGGGCTCAAGGCAGCTCACCACAGCTCAAAGGCAGGACCAGGAGCCCTGAGAAGCTGGATGAAGGATAAACACAGGCCATGTCTACGGCTAGCCAGGAAAATGTGGTTTTCTGGCCTGCAGCAGCTCGGTAGCAGCAGCGCCAAGGCCAATTTGGGAAGCTCGTGCAGACGTTATCAGGCTTGCAGCATCACACAGAACGAGTCCAGCATGGGTTAGGAAACAACCTGAGGTGGTAGGGAAGCAGTACTTCACACCCAGGACCCAGCCATCCCTAAAAATTAATTAAATAAAAATGAATGGATCCTTTAAAGCCTTAAAAATCCAGGATGCAAGCAAGTTCCTCTCTAGGTCCGAACCCCTCCTGTGGTGCCTCGCTTCTACAAGCGGGTTTGGAAGATGGGATGATCCTTTGCCAGAGCAACATATGGATGTTCCGACAAATGGAGGACAGCATGGCACCCGTCTGTGCTCTCCTTCCTCACCTTTTGTGCACTTCAGGACAGCGCAGAAAAGCCAATCCTGCCACTGAAGTCCTAAGTTTGCAAGGCTAGCGTTAGCAGCTTCCCACACTAATTTGTATGCTGCAAACCAGAATAATCACCAAGCAACTCCAAATTGCCCGTCTGGAGATCACCTGATGAAAACACAACCAATTAAGCAGAACGTAATGGCACGCTTTATCATTAAAGGGCAGAGCGCTGGCTTGTTCCCACGTACCCGAGGCAGAAACACTGGCGGTTGGTGGCCCAGGACTCGTGCATTCGGGGATTGCAGGGGATGCAGGGGACCACTGCCGTGCCCGGAGAGCATTTTTCTGAGCTCAGCCTGGCTCCTCACAGAGCACATATGGGGCCAGCCCCATGGCAAGCAGCCATCTTGGAGCTGTGAGGACATGCACTCCAAACAAGACAAAATCTCTCCCTTCTTTGGGACCACTCAGACGGACATTTGCACTTTTTAATGGCACATAATATCCAACATCTTTTGCCCTCCAACTTCCTGCAGCTTGCTGCCTTGCATACAGCAACAAACGCACGTCTTAAAAACAAAAGCGGGCAGGCAATCGTATTTTAATTAAATCCTAGCAGGATTACCCACTAAGTAACACATATTATTGTTTTATGCAGAAACGGGGCAGGCACGTTTGCTGGAGAGTTAGTGGGAGATTCAACCAACGGGGCGGAAGCAAGCAACTAAAGGAACAGTGTGGATATAGACTTTTTAAATAGATATTCTCTATTTTCAGAAGGGGGGGGAACGAAGAAGAAAAAAAAAAAGTCTTAGAGTGACCCTCAGATTCTGTAGCAGTCCTGTAAAGAGGCCCACAGGTCTACACAGATAGAAAAAAAAAAGAGTTTATTCCCCTTTCCATTTATTTTAGAATTAATTTGCTTTCACAGCAGTTGAAAAAATTATACTGACAGGACTCTCTGAAATTGCTGCACCTGTCTACAGCCTGAAACAGGTGTCTTTTCTCCCACCTTCCTAAGGCCTGTTTTCTTTTGTCCTACCTACCCCCATCGATACTCTGGGATGCCTGGAAGGAACCACTCCCAGAGACTTCGGTGGACAATTCTCTTGGGGCTGGAGCTGGCAGGAGGACTGGCTGTCAGCAGCAGCTCTTCCCAGCTCCTTCTTCTGCAATGATTACTAAAGTCTTTACCTCATTCTCAGGTCAGAAGCTCAAGAAAGGATCCCAAACAAGTGTTAAAGCTCAGCCGTGAACCAAGATGTAAAGCATGTAAAATTTGATCACTGTTGTATTTCAATGTAAAATGGCCCCCCACCCCCTTCAAATACGAAGAGAATATATCAAATTGTGGAGAATAAAAACCGATAACCTTAAATAATGTATTATTCAATTCAAAATTAATTCTGTTCTTAAATAACTCATAAATAGGACCTAACCTACCAACCCTGAAACAAACACCAAAGTGTCAGTAAGTATGAAACAGCCACTTGTAACCTATAAGGTTGAGAAGTAACCTATTTCTCAAACTGTGATCAAATGTTTTTAAACAAAATCAGTTGCAACAGCATTTGAAAAACACCCAATTCACTTCCCCAAAGCAGAAGCAAAACAGGGACCTTTGGGGACAGGGAGAATGAGGATGTAGTAGTAGAAGAGAAACTTCATCCCAGCAGAGTCTCTCACTCAGCTGCTGGATGGTGCGAGCAGACGACTGTCCATCAGGGCTAATCTCCGCTTCCCCAGAGACTACGTGATGCCAAAGCAGGCTGCACCGGTGGCGTTTTACACCACCGTAATGCATACAGAAAGTGGAGCTTCATAGAAAGGAGAGTTCGGAATCGATATCGAAAGCAAATTTAGCGATGAAGTCTATATTACTAGTTAAAGTTAGAAAGCCATGAAGTTCATCTAAAAGGCATCATTTCTTGCATGCACTTTGAACAGTTTTGCTTTATCGGCTTTAAACTCCTCTCCAGGACGAGGTGATGCTTTGCAAGGCTTCCCGCTGCAGAGCCCCATCACTGCTGATGAATACCAATGGTATGCAGCAGTCGCAAGGTAAAAAGGCAGCCTGAAACACTGCATTCATTATATTCAGCCCCTCAAGGTCACAACCCCCTGAAAGGCAATCTCCTGCTTTTGCTTAGTCCACTTCTCCCTGACCTGATACGTTTCCTTCCAGTAATGCTACTCTTATGAGCATGCGTGTTTTGATTTTTCTGCAAGTGTGCAACTATAAAATGAAGCATGTACAGGGCAAGTCACCTGAGTCATTATAGCAACTCATTTTTTCTTTTGTTGGGATTTTTTTCATATTTTACATATAATAAAAATTGACTTTTTTTAAATTCATTTGCCAGTAAACTGCCAGAAGGGGAACACCTTTAGTAGAAAATCCAGAAACGGAGCAGGTATTTATATCAGCAACCAACCCTTCTCTCCTCCTGTCACAGATACTTTCACGCCATGCGCTGGACTGAACCCTGTAATTTCATACACATAACTTCCCATCTCACATCTACAGACAAATCCCCCAGGCAGGTCATACAAAGCAGCTCACAGGTCCCTAGGACGTACAACACACCTTTCCTCATGGCTTGTAGCGTCTTTCCGATGAAGGTCAAAATCTGCTCTCCACTTTTCAACAGAAAGGCGAGGCATGCTTCCTCCCTCGCGGGCACACCTAGAGATTTGACGCGTTCCCATTCTGCCTCCGTGTTTTCATGGCGGGGATGAATGTTTCCTGCACCACTGCGGTGCCGATTTATTTATTTTTCTTCAGTGCCTGTTTACATTACAAGCTGGCAATTGCTAACAGGAAAGATGACTACCTCAACTTGCGGCTGGAGCAGAAAAAGCAGAACACAGAGCAGCTGTTTCTGTAATATTTTTTTTGCATGCATGCATGCGCATTTTACTGTACTGCAGAGTTGGTATAAGATTTAATCCTACACCACAAAGCAATTAGAAGAACTTAACCAAACAGAAGTGATTTAAACCATTAATACCTGACAAAATGACATGTGTCCCAGAGATAAACGAGGAGTGCAAGGAAATGCATCTGGGCTGAGACTCTGCTCTAGACTGCTACAACCAGCATACACAATGAAAACAGAGTTGAGCAGCAGCATGCCTCTCAGCGGGCAAAGGACCTTCTCAGCCAAGTGATTTTAACTATATATTGTATTCTCTCAGAGTTGCACCATTCATGTGACAAGGTGGGAACTCCTTGCACCCAAGCTCTTCCCATTAGCCAAGGGAATTAGCTCAAACAAAAAGCAGAGATTGATTTTTCTTCCCACTTGTCCAGGATCAGGTCTGAAATCAGACCATACTGTTTACTACCAACATGACCTACTTGGGCCGAGATGCTAAACTCCATTTTTTTGGTCTAAATCCAGGGAGGAGATCCCGTTTCCTTCACACGAAGACCTGCCAGCTGTGAGTAGCAGCCACATTCCCCAGCCAGGAGCTCCCATGAGCGCCGGCTGTGGAGAGCTGTGCTTCCCCCGATGAGAAAAACTTGATGCGAGACCAGAGGAAGGCATGGCAAGAACACAGCTGCTTTGAGACAGAGGTATTCGAAAGTGAACCCCAGTAGACTTTAAGGCTGGTGAAAATAATGAAATGACGGTGGAGACCGAGGGGGTGTGAAACGTATTTGCATGTGAAGCACAAGTGTATTTGTGGAGAGTTCGGGATGTACCAATGGGTAGGGGATCCTGCTGCTAGCAAAAGCATACCCAGGAGCTGGCACCAACGCCAGGTTGGAGGGGGCTCTGGGTAACCTGATCTAGTTGAAGATGTCCCTGCACATTGCAGGGGGGTTGGACTAGGTGACTTTTAAAGGTCCCTTCCAACCCAAACTATGATTCTATGACAGTATTTCAAAACGCACTACCCAATACCTTAGGCTACCCATAGACTAACATATGCCTCTACCAGGCAGCATATAGACAACATATATAGACCATGCAGCAACTACAAGTCTGATAAAAGCATGCTTTGCTCCTGCAAGGAAACCGCTCCAGTAAGTTTACACATCCCTCCCTGTTCCGCCAGTCCAGCTCCCACCATCACCCTCCCACCCAAAAGGTATGCTGGAAGATACAAGTCACACTGGACAGCAAGCTTTTACGAGCAACCCTTGTTGACCCTAAAGCCCAGGGAACCACGATCGTTCTCTTAGCTACCTCTGAAAGTATGTCCACTCAGGAGCATGAACCTTTACACAACAATTTGTTTTACTTAGCAACAAATTAAGTCAACCAACTCTCCCGTAAACATCAGCCTAGACAATTCCATAAACATCTGCTTCCCACAGCGTGGTGCAGTTCCCCAGTCTGTGAAACCTGGGAGGACTTTATAGGCTAGGCTTGCCATTACAAGGATGTTGCTTTAAATTACTGATAAAGAAGGTGACTGCACAGTTAAGTTCAAGTCAAATCAGCAGGGTGACTAAATTAAAATGCAAAAAGACTCAAAATCACTGATTCTTCCCTGCCCAGAGAGGTGCTTTTTCTTTAATATTAACAAAAAAAGAACTCTAAAAACAGAGGAAAAAAAAAAGTGCCAAAACCCAAAGTATATGGACTTCATAGTAGTTAATGCCTGCACAAGCTCATACTGGGAATTTTCCATGACTGTTTGACATAGTGCTATTAAAACATATTTAATTTTTTTTTTTTTATGGCACTAAAGAACGCAAGCCTAAAATAAATATAAATGTCTTCCTTTGCCTAAACACAGTCAGATCTTTTACTACTTTTCATACAAGTAATAAAGCCACTCCTCATATTACTACACTAAGAGTCAACAAAACAGCTATTTGTTGGGTTTGGGCGGTGGTTTTCTTAATAACTCTTAAGTAAAATGAAACGACCTAAACACTGCTGAAAAACAACTTTTCCACAAATGCTGAAGCATGGAACTGTGCAAAGAGAAGCATTATACGGGCAAATTACTGTATAACAAAACAGGATTCAGGAAAGCCTTCTTTGCCTGAAAGAGCATGTGCTTCATTTCAGCTGATGCGAACGTGACGCATGCCCAAGAACAAATGAGTGCTTCTTCAGCCCAGAGCTCCTTTGGGAAAAATGCTCAAACTTGGTTACACGGAGGGGTATCTGTCCCTACTGAATTACTCTCAGAAGCATAATTTCAAAAAAGTGAATGTTTTTAAGCATGTCACTGATTATTCAGATGGCTTTAGCCAATATGGTATTTTTACTCTTCAAAAATAAAATTAAAAAAAGCCTCTTATCATTAATTTAAGAGCAACGGAACATCTGAGAAGTATCTTGCTCATGATTACCAGAAAACCCAACCCCATGCAACAGTTCTGCTGAAGCTGGTGCCTCCTTAATGCTAGGGCAATAGGAATCATGAAAAGCCACTTAATGCTTTACTGCAAATAAGTATTGCAGTAGCAATGTGTTCCTCCACTGTCAGCTCCATATTATCTTCCACCAAGCTTTGACTTGGCTGGTCAAAATGACTTGGCTGGCCAAAAAGACTTGACCTTAAAATAGAACCAATTTTCTTTTCAAAGAAGCCATAAACTCAAAACCGGTAACTTTGTGCTTATTGCACATACTGCCTTTAACTCCCTGTGCGGCATATAACATACGTCGTTCTGCAGGGAGAAACGGAGACTTCCTCACCTGTAAGGAAATTAATTTTGAGTCCTTGGAGCTCCACACTACTTTCATGTGTGCAGCGGAAAATACTGCAAACCACAAGGACTAATGTGCCTGCTCCTTCACCAAGAGAGTCAACCAGAACTTGGCCCCTTGCTTAGCAGGGGCAGTAGATCTGGTTTTATTTACATCAGCGCAAAGGCTCGGGGAGGGCGAGAGCCTTACGCGCTACACCTCTCTACCCAGAAAAAGGGAAAAATAAATGTTGGAAATGGAAAATCCTGCAGTATTTTGCAACTAGAGAACCAAGGCAAAGCAGATTGAATTACCTGTTGAGGGCTGCAAGCCTTTGGCAGATGCAGCGATGCAGTTTAAATCATCCAAATCCCATGACAGCGTTCACATGACATCACCTTCCTGCTTGCTTATGGGCCGGTCTTCCTACAACTTCCCTGTTGTTTCATGTATCAACTTGTCTTCATTTTGAAGCACTGACTATAATTTCATCATAATTCTAGCTGCTCACGTACACGGTGAGTGCAGCTGAACTCTGGCAGCTGGTTATCACCGAAGCGAGATCTTTTGAAGAGAGCACTTAGACAACATTGTTTTCATCGCGTTTTTGGTTCCCGTTCATCTTCAGATAGCCACGAGTGTATTTGTTTATGCACAAATGTGACTATCAGAACTTTGGTGTATTTTTTCAGATATACACACGCTTTCACGATATTTTCTTCTCCTATTAGTTAAATCCCCACCTCGTATTCACGTAAGCAAGATCCCATTTCTACGGGACAACTACAAAATCTAGGCACATAGATGGAAGTACACAGGCACATGCTTCATTTTAATTCCTCAAGATCAGGTTAAGACCCATCTCAAACATATCCAACTTCCACAGGTAATACACATCATCAGCCAACTTGCAAGAAGTTTGTTTGGGTTTGTTTTTTTTACCCCAATATGCTGTACAAGTCTGTCCCTCAGATAAAACTGCATCTATTTATTTTTTTGCCTAAAAATATTTTACGGACACATTTACAGAAATAAAATACATGATTCCACCCAATGGTCCTTCTGCTGCAAAAAGAAGCTTCCAGCAGAAATGTCTCCCAGCAAGTCCGTTCCCGACTATTGCGGAGGGAGCAAGGGCGGGCTGTGAATCACCCCCAGCACAGACACATCCACACCCGCCATCCCCGAGGTCACTGTGTGAGTAACCGGGACGCTGCTGCGCCCCAGGTGTTGAACATTACTCACCTGTAAAATTCAGTTACTACTTTACACAATAGTGTACAATGTCATACGCAGCTTCTTCCCGCTCATTTCAAGGAGAGCGCAATGTCTGGTTCTTCTTTAAATCTATTTTCTACACAATGTCTCTAACTTCAGACTTTTTTTTTTTTTTGGTCCCTCCGAACAGCAGGTCTCATGATACCATCTGGTGCCTGAAGGACACAGGCTGGCACATAATTACCCCCATCCAGTCCTAACGCAATTCAATTTCTTCAGCAGAGTTCGGAACTACAAGATGCCCTCTCCTTCACTCCTGACTTCGTACACTGCTCTGCTTCCTCTCTGCTAAATTAAAGGAAGCATCACTGAAACTCAGCCTTCTGGGGGCCAATATGGTAGCAACATTTGTACTCTCCCAAAACCCAATCGTCTCTTAAGGACAGCTTCCTAAAAAGCCAAAAAATCTCCTACGAAGCTTCAGAGTCATCTCCACTTTAAAAGTAACCGGAGTCTGAACGTCTCCACTATAAAAGTCACCGATGGTAAATGTTCTTCCTTCAACACATGCCACCATGCATTGCATTGGTGAGGAGATGGCTTACTGGCTTAATTTAAAAAAAAAAAGTTATTAGAAATAAAAAGCTCATTTCTAGCTTTCCAGAAACATGCCTGCAATAAAAGCAGCTCTACAGTCACACAGAAATCAGTGTAACAATGACACTGAGACGGGTTAAAAAACGGTAGTAAGTTAGACAAGTCGTTTGTTAACAAAGCGGCATCTGTGCGGACAGCACAGAGACGCAATTGTGGCAGAGATTCTCGCCCTCGTCACCGCCGGCGGGGACACGGCTGCCGGGGCCACACCAGCGCTCCTGGGTGACAGCGGGACGAGGCAGCATGGCTTAGGTGGGGCTGTGTCACCCCCCGTGAGCCCCTGGGGGGACACAACAGCAGCGATGCAGAAAGGCACTTCAGTGTGTGCTTTAGTAAGCCTGAGAGTAGACTTGCAGAAGCTACGCTTGAACCACAGCCACCGTTATCGAAACGCAATTTGTACTAAGATCAGCAGTCGGTACCTACTGTATTTCAGTCATTTTGACCAGTTACTGTTAAGTGGAATTTTGGGTGTTTCCTGACTCCCAACAGGGATAGCATTCATAGAGCCACAGACTGGTTTGGGTCGGAAGGGACCTTTAAAGACCATCTAGTTCAACACTCCCCTTGCCATGGTCAGGGACATCTTTCCCTAGATGTTCATTCATAACCTCTACCGTGGCAAGCTTGGACTGTGAAGTGTAGGAAGCCAAACGACTTGTACGCAGATAGAGGCCAAAACCACAAGGTATTTCAGAACACAGTTTTAAATACATTACGGCTCTTCTCCAATTCAGGTGGAACTCTGTGTCCCACATTCATCATTACCAGCCTTGCTAAAACAAGTAAAGAGATCTTGATTTAAGTAGAGCAACATCAGCAGCTAAATATCCATAGAAAACATATCCTGATATTATGTAAGTCAAACTTCAGAACCCCAAGTCTCAACACTTTCTCCCACTGCTTGTTTTGGGTTAGTTATCTTTAGCCATGATCGCATAGCTTAGCTATATATCACCGAAACCCTAAAACTCTCCTGCGCCTTTAAACCTACCCAACCGCACGCCTTCCCTTCACCAACGACTTCCCCCTCCTGCCTAGCCAGAAGCTGCTATCGCAGCCTCATGTTTGGGAACTGCCAATGTTCGCTGATAAGAGAAGCAAAGCTCACCATGGGGAACGGTCAGCTCGCCTCTACTACCCGCAGCTCCGGGGAGACCTTTGAAACAGCCCTCTTGGCTGCCGGAGAGCTGCTGTGCAACATGCCCCATATGGTGACACGGCCAGAGGGACGCTCAAAACCAAACTTCTTATGACTGAGGATAAGCCCAGGAGCATGGCACCTTTATTATGACTTTCTGAAGGAGCCCAAGAAGTGTAACACGTCCAGAAATGCGCTTGGCATTAAAGGGGAAAGAGGACACGGCAAGCATCAATGCTTGGTCACAACGGAAGAAATCCGGGTCTGAAGATGAAGGTCCCAGTTCCGCACCAGTGAAGTCGAAGAGAGGTTAATTATGATTTAGCTATTCATGCAAGCCCCCAAGTTGCTCACTTAATGAGGCTGAAACACACTAAGCTAAGTGTAAAAGGTAGCTGCTGCTGCAGTAAAGACTTTTAAAATGCAATTTTTGGGATCAGCACTGTGCACAGTACAAGAAACCCAAGGACACAGACTGCAGAAGGTGTCCCTCTGGAAAAGGTTAATCCCAGCACCTGGAGACTGGGAAAACCTGCCACACCTCCGAAGCCACTCCCAAACTCCACAGAGGGACCAGGGTCTTCAGGGCTCTTCCAGGGTCCCCGGGGGAGTCTCAGCACATCGCTGCTTCTCTCTGGTCTTTGGCCTCCTCCTCGCCACCACACCAGGTGACCCCAAGGAAGAAAATCAGCCTGCTCCTTCACCAGGTTTTATTTGCCAAAAGACAAGACCTACTGACCCACTAGGTGCATGTTAGCTACTCCCTACACTGTTTCCATATTGCTCACACGATTACAGGTATTGGTTTAGAACAAAATCCAGTGTTTTATCAAAACTGTAAATGTAATGACAGAATAGAGATGCTGCCCTGCAGGGAACACATCTTATTGAAAGTGAAATGATTCATAAATTCATGTATTTATTTCAGACTGGGGCCAAGCATACTTGGTATGCTTACACAAGTGTACTTGAAGACCTTTCTTTGAGCGGAAAACAGCACATGTGCAGGTATTTTTAAAGCTATCTAAAAAAGTGGCAGGGCATGACATACCTTACTTTTTACCACACGGTAAAGATGGAAAAACTGGAACAACCTCTCTCTTTTATCCGTCTGAGAGCCTAAATGAGTAACTCTTTAATTATAGCCACTAATGGTTACCACTTCTGACCTTATTTTTTCTCCTCAATAAACCACCTTTCCATCACAGGATTTAACGTTTCAGCTATTCAGATGTTTTTATTAGTTTTGCTCAGTATGGCTTTTGAGCTGTCTAACTTCCCAGGTCATTGAAAAATAAACAAACAAAAAAAAGGCAAAAAAAAAAAAAAATCTGTTTCACTTCATTCCAACTACCAAGTCAGAAAGAGGGAGCAGATATACAAACCAATTGCAATTTTTTTTGGCTTTTAAATAATCCTGAAGCAACTCATTGCAATGTGTTTCCTCCTATGCAGGCATTCCCCCAGCTGCACCAAATAATTTACTTAAATTTAAGAAACAGAAAAAAGCATGTGCAATACACAAGAATGTTAGGAAACACCAGCATTAGAAAGGAACAACAGATTATCATAAAAAGAAGGCAGAAATATCGTATTTAGATCTGCATGGGCAAAGAGTACAAGGTATTATTTTTCCCACCCCCTCCTCTTCATTGGCAAGAGGGAAAGGAACCAACAGCACACAGCATTGCAGCTGGAGTAGAATAAAATATCAGCAAGCTGAATAAATATTGACACCCACAACACAAAAGAAGCAGCAGCTTCATAGCTTTGAGCTTATTAACACAGCCTTTTCTTTAAAGCACATACATGGAGCATCCTAGCTTCCAGGTGGTTCTCAGACCCTTCCACAGGTGAAGATGTAAAGAGTGGACTTCCCAATGGTCCCAAGCACAGGCTGCCTCCCGCAGTCTCGGGTAAAGCTCTCGCCCCATCTGACAGAGATCTCTTCAGATTTCTTCCTCTTCTCACATTTACAAAGATCTGATAAAAATCCAACTATTTTCTGGAGAGCAAGTGGTAGCACCATGACTGCCTTTCTACAGGAAAGAACAACTTGCTGATCACCAGTTACTCTCTGGTACAGCATTTCGAACAAAATTAGGGGAAAAGGTGATCACATGACAACAAAATCAAAGTAGGAATTTCAATAAAAGTAAAAATGGCCATTTCTACTACAATAATACTGCCACCGACAGAGCAGTACTAACAAATGCCAAAGCCCTATTTTTTAGGACATAAATTACTGCAGCTTTCTCAAGAATAACCCCAGATTTTCTCCAATAAGCCTATGTGAAACTATCCAGAAGCACGTCATTGCTCAATAGCGCCAAAAAAAAAGGATTGAAAGAGACAACCCTAAAAAGCAAGACTTTCCAAAGTGTTGGCATTTGTAATACCAGAAACCCAACCAGAAAAAAAAACACACTCAAAACCTACAGCTAGGAAAGCTCCAGCTGGCCTCAGGACAGCAACAGAAGATTGTTCTCTGACTTTGACAGGAATTGCAAAGCCAAAAAAGAGCTTAATTTATGCATTTTAAAGCAGTAGCTATCAGGCATCATTATCTCATTGGACAAGGAGACCCCTTCGAGCAGCCATCCTGCTAAAGCATCTGCTGCTCCTGCTCAGAGCCTGACACCAGCTCCTCTCCTCCGCCTCCCCAGGAAAGCCTCAGGCCATCCCCGCAGAGATGTGACCCATGATCTATTGCTGCAGGTGTCCAGACCTCTTCTGCCTTGAGCCCTTCTTGCCCCTTCAATTTAGCCAGTGATTAACACGCACCTAATTCTCCCTCCTAGAGAGACACGACTTCGGTCTACACGTAGAGAAGGAGGTACATCCCTGTGCTCCAGCTCAGATGCAGCTCAGGCTGTCTACCGAAAACTCTGACGCCTTCCAGCAGAAAAAACAAAATTCCCAGGAAAACAGCAAAGCTTTTGTCGCCTCTCTGACTGCATAAAGCGACCATGCACTTTTCAGATCAAATACTTGCAAGCAGTATAAAGGAGTGCTTCTGTAAGCAGCACACAAGTTCAAGAAATCAAAATTCAGGATTACAGCCTGTATTTGCCTGACTCCAGAAGCACCTGGAACACAGTAAAAGCTGAATCACCATCTGAAGGAAAAGGATCCCACAACTCAATGTTTCCCCTTTGCACTCAGTAAGGACTGCTAAGAACAAGCCACCAAACAAGGGCCACCAGATGCTCACAAGAAAATGCAGAGATTTGGGTACCACCTTCTGTCCTCAACCAGCTACTGATGGCTTCTCCACCTTAACTGCACAGTACGAAGGCATCCTACTGACAACGGTGTAACTACACAGTAAAAGTTTAACAACTATTTCATTACATTACAATTAAGCTTATTCATGGCCTTCTGTACAAAAAACCCAGGGAGCTTACCACTGCACCAGGGCTGTAGTCATTTAAGGTACTGAATCACCAAAGCAAAATGATGGCAGAAACGGTGCAACAAAAACAGAAATTGGGAGTAGAGACTCTCAAAACTAACACAAAACAGAGAATCGCCCTTTTGCTGCAGGGGCTGCGCAACTTTATGCCAAAATCACATCTGCCATCTGTTAAAACTTCTCAGATTTGGCACGCAAAATATTAGAAATGTAATTGCGGGGGGGGGGGNGCTGCACAAATTCTATTTTCTAGCTCAGATTCCCTGTGTTTGTTTATCCCTGGAAATAGCTTATCAAGTATCACGCGGCAGAATCCGACTCTGGGAGTTTCAACAACAAAGAGCTCGCTTCATCGGACACTCCTCGTACACAGTCTGAAAAGCAGCAGGAAATGCCACCCTTCAAAGCCCTGCTGCAAACACCGCTCTCATTTTCTTCTAGGGAATATACTAACTGATTGCACACACCAAACAAACCTATCCATCCTACCCATCACCAGAAAGCTGTAACGAGGAGATAAAGCCTAATCACAAAACCACAGTCTATACTTAATAAGGGGGAGAGAACCAAGACGACGACCAACAAAGCGAGAAGTCTGACCTACAGAATCGGCGTCTACTCCTTGTCCCGATGTGAACTCCAGTGTCCTGCCAACTTGGCTCCTCTCTGAAGCAAATAAAAATATACCCTAACCAAGATACACTGTTGGGTTTTGACCCGCTAAAATGGTCGAATAGAAATGATCTCCACTGCTTCTGTAAACCAGATGGGTGCACTAAACAAAGGGATTTGACTTTTCCTCAGGATAAACACCATCATGAGA
This sequence comes from Stercorarius parasiticus, assembly GCA_013396915.1. Taxonomy (NCBI): domain Eukaryota; kingdom Metazoa; phylum Chordata; class Aves; order Charadriiformes; family Stercorariidae; genus Stercorarius; species Stercorarius parasiticus. The sequence continues at coordinate 643,304 of VWZL01003093.1, forward strand.
AGAACAATCCTTGACAAATATATTTAACTTCATCTGAGTAAACATTTTAATGGCACACTAAACAACAGCAACTAAAATAGGACCAAATAATCCATTTCCGTCAACGCTATAAACATCAATATTTCTTCAAAACAAGGAATAAACTTCTCTTATCTCCTGTCCCCAAAACCGGGGCCAGTTTGGCTGAATGCAAAGGGCAGGCGTGAGAATCTTTCCAGAGAAATCCTCCTAATTTCTGTTAGCGAGGTCGGGAAGAAGGAGAATAGACACACGCAGTGCATAACATCAAAACCATGCAAGGCTTTGCCAGTAGCACCTTTTTCACAGTCCAACATCGTTTCAAGAACTACAGAAATGTTTTCTCCAGATGCTGTGAAGTTCATCAAAACGAGCTTTCTAAAGCCTTTTGAAGGTTTGTAAGAGCAAGAGGGAGAAAGAGGGCCGAGGGGCTTGGGGTTGTTAACTTTGATGACAGCTTTCAGAAAGACTCAGCTTTGTAATTCCAGCTGGAGTTAATGACAGCTAGCACTCATCAACCACTTGAGCCTCAGGTCCCCACCCCAGGTATGCTACAGGCACCAAAATCAATCCTGACTTTGAGACCGTGATGGCAGGCTTGGGCAGCGAGGTGCCACTCTGCCGGCGTTACCATGTCAAGAAGTTAAGAACATGAAAAACCACCCCCAAAACCCTCAGTACTTTTAATGACTACCCCAGTATAGAGGCAGACATCCCATGACAAAAAGCCTTTGGGTAAACTTGCTCAGGGTGGGAATGCGGTTTTGCCCCCAGGCAAAAAAGCAACAACCAAACATTTTCCCCTGCTAAGGTATCCTTACGGCATCTCCCATAAGGGCATGCTCCAAAACAAAACAGAGACTTGTATTAACACACTCTTGTATCACTGACCTATAATAAAGGATTATGAATAGTTTCCCAAGAATATATAAGGAAGAGGCAACACTAACACATCAAAGTGCGCTTCGCCTTTTATTTCCCAAGTCCTCCAACCCAGCCGTTCACCCCATGCACACCACCAGCCAGGATCACCAGGGAAGGCACAGCCTGGGTCCTCGAGCCTCCTACTGAGCTCCCCTCTCTTCCTTCCTCTTCCCCTCATGTGGAACAAAACAAAACCAAAACCCAAATCATTTCACAGAAAGATTTATCCCATCAAAAATTGCGTTGAGAGAATATTGATTTCTTCAATATTCACCTTTGCTTAATATTAACTCAAAAATCTCCAGCGAGGCTCGCCACAAGAAGAAGATTACATACTTTCAAAGAAAAGAAAGTCCGATGCCATAATCCAAGTGAAGCGCCCCACTGAAGCAATTTAAGTATTTGCTAATATATATTTGCTAAAATGTATTAACATACAAATACGGGAACCCTATTCAACTCTGAAGTCTGGCAAGCCCCTGGATGGTACAGGAGATTGATAAAGTCCATCTGCCAGGATGTTTTCCTTCAGCATGCCATTAATCCTAGAAAGAGTAAAAGGTGTTATACCGACCCCCGCATCTAGGCTTTGCTCCAACATGCTTATATTTACCCACTGGGGGCAGGGCCCCTCAAACACCTAAGAAAACCAGCTTAAGATGTATTGGATATCAATTTCCAGTACAAGTTCAGAAAATCATACAAGTGACCAGTACCTTTCATTTTTAAAGACTTCCATACAAAAGAGTAAACCATAAAAATTTTCCTCGAAGTCTTAAAAGGGCTGGACTGCTCTTTGGTTTGGTTTTTTTCCCAGCTACTGGCTGTGGCTGCTCCTTCTTAGTGAAAAATAACTAAGCACAATTGCTCACTAGGAAAAACTACAAGATTTCATCACGAAACTGTGTGTTAAACCTCTCTACAGAAGAGCTTTACACAAAATGGAAATGTTTACTTTGGTCAGTAAAACCAAACACACACCTATTTTTGCCATGCTTCAAATCTGAACCAAAATTGGGTCTGTTCCTAGTAAGGTATTTAATAAGGAAAACCATATATTATCAAGTTCCTCCAACATCACTCACGTTTGAGATGTCACTGAAAATAAAGCCCCAACCCTCTACAAATTTTCTGCCAAATAGGAAGGCTTTTACAGGCCAGACTGCAAAACAGTCACTTAGCCATTAAAGGAAAACGGCACCTAAATAGAGAGCAAGTATTTCCATTTATCAGTAGAACAAGCACAGGTGTGAAGTGTTTACAGCTGAAACAACTCAGCAGCCTTCCCCAGTCAAGTTACTAGTTTGCAGTGGGAAAGGGTCCGGCCAGTCATGTCGTCTATGGAACGACACGTTCCCTGCGGAGCACCCACCAGATACCCCCCTGACCTGGCTTTACGCTAACCATTGAGCTGAGGATATCAAGAACAAGGATAAATGATACTGGGACCTACCCAAGATGACAGTCTTGATAGCTGACTTTGCAGAAATGAGTCTAGGAGTGGACAGTACGTTCTCCTCCAACATCCTCCTACTTCTTACAGGTACAGTTAGAAATACTAGTAATCTTTATGCATTCCTTCTGTCCTAACAAACCTTTCCCAGTATACTTTTCCAATATAATGCTCATATCTTCCGTGTAACAAAGCGGTAATTTTTCTTCAGTGTGGATATAGTTTACTTCACAAGGCAGATCTGGAGGGTAGTAAATATTAGTTCCCATTCTGCATCCAAACTTTGAGAAGTCCTGTCTTTAAAAGACTGGAGTGTTTAAGCTACTTAATGGACTTCTAACCAAAAGGGTAATAATCCACTTAACTTTTCGTAATCAGGAGGTTGTCCAAAACAAAGTTGCATTAAAGGAAATATGACCAATGGATAACGCTCAAATTTCAGATATACATAGGACATCTTAAAAAATCCTAAATAAATAAAAAAAGCCACCATGCAAAATTTGAACCAATAATACCCAAAACTTGCCCTGAACTGTTGCTCCGACACGAAGCCATCCTCCTGCATGTCTCACTAATGGTTTAAAATGTCACATAATGATAAATAACAGGAAGATCAAGAGAAATGAGAATGCCTAAGCCATGACCCTCTCATGCAAGCCTGAAGTCATAATCAATCTAGCAAGTTTTGAGGTCACATCCCGAAACTTGTAAAGTAGCCACAATTAGTGACTTAAGGCTGGTAATTCTTTTTTTCCTCCCCTCAGCAAAAGTCTTAATTCACAATGACATTTTACCTCCTGCCCTTCTACTGGGGCTCCACCCAAAGCTACGTTCCTGGCTCTGACCACAGCTGGGGACTGTGATTCACTAAGGAAAAATACCGGCCCTGCGGCCAAAAAGGTTGGTGAGATCAAACTACCCAGAGGACAGGCTTCCCTCCAGGACTTGCGACGAACAGGCAGTCACCATGCCGGCCGTGCAAGGGATGGAGCTGCTGCTCCTGCCCCTCGCAGGAGACTGCAGCACCTTCTGCTGGGGCTGCATCCACCCAAGAGACACAAAAAGACCTTTCTCTTGTTAGAATTTTTTTTTTTTTTAAGTTACATCAATATTCACCCCCCATACTAAAAGGAAAAAAAAAAAGCAGGAAAAAAAAAAGCAGGCACGTTATTCACTTGCTACGGGTTAGGTCTGGATTTGTTCTGTGCAAACACAGCGACACTATATAAATACACACACATCTGCACCCACACATAGAGCCAAGGACCTACCAATTTTCCTTGAGCTATCTTTGAAAGAAAAAAAGCCTCAGATTTATGAGACTATATTGGTTTTACCAAGCTGAAACCCAAGATTTGGCTAAAATCACCACAGTGGAAGCACAATGTGGTAACACCGACAGCACAATTATTGATGAGGGGCCTCAAGCTTTTCCTTCCATCCTTTGCAGCACGCTCAGGCAAGAACAACGCTGAAAGACTACAGGGTTTCTCAGGTTACTCATGGGACCAGTGCACTAAACTCTTCAAAACACACTAAAAGCTCAAGCTCTCCTTCCTTTCTGCTTCCCTCACTCTTGCAAAGTGGTCCTCTGCCACCTGCACAAAATCATGGAAAAAACTGTGGAGCCTTTCTGATAAAAGGCCGTGCCACTCAGCTTCAAAAATAAGCTGGCATTGGCCATGCTTTCAAACACAATTCCCTTTCACCGGGCAGCAGGCTGTGCGACAGCTCCAAAAATCAAAAAAAAAGAAGAGCCAAAGAGCTCTGCAACTTTCACACCCATATACAGGGTTCACCAAATGAAAATACATATAAAGAAAGAAAATCTGGTTAGAGCACAATAGGTTAAACACAACGTGCTGACACAAACATACAGTCAGGGAAAAGATTGGAAAAAAAAAAAAGTAAGCATTTTGGTGAGGTGTCACCAGGTGGTGAAAAAAACCCCAAGACTCAGAAGCAGCTGAGACTTCTGTAACCAGGGTGGTGGTGGTGTGGTGTTTCAGAGCTCTCCTTTGGTTGGAGTCTGACTGAACATACCTAAAAAACCACACACAGACCCTGCACAATGTAGCGCCTCTATTGCTAATTTCAATAGTAATGTGTTTTGCAGCTTTAAGAGAATTCTTGTGTCATTTTACAATATTCGTGGTGCCAGCGGGGCTGCTAGGCTCCAGCCCAGCGATGATGACTACGCTTCAGTTGCACAAACGTATCTTATGAAAGGCACATGTGAAGTACATGGAGTAGGCAGTTACGATGACGTGCTACTGATGAACTGAACCCAATTTCATGACTTACAGAAACAAACCTACAAAAAGACCCCTTTCTTTTCTTTCCGACTTTGTAAGGTAGTCTTCGTCCCCCTTAAAACGCTTTCTACTCAAAACATATTGCTCTTTAATTAACCTAAAAATAACTACTGTCAAAACAGCCATTGGCTTTAAAAAAACCTAAATATGAGAAGGAGTCGCAACTCAGAAACTTTGGAAAACGCAGCCAACGTCAACAGCCGGAAGAGGCACTGTTCCTTCTTGGCATGGCTTTGGTGCTCAGAAGCCCTTCAGAAACGTAACCTTTACACCACCGCTCATGGGATGATGGTTTTGCCCCACCAGTCCAAAACACAGCTTTGCTGCTGTATGCTACACAGCTTACACCAGTACCACAACCTGGAACATCCGACCCATACTTGTGCTATCAGTAAAACACTTCAAAATGAGAACTGGATGGCTTCTGAGATTGTCCTAAATGTGTACGCTATGCTGCGGATCACAGCCAGAATCCGTGTATATTGATGCAGAAATTTATTAGCATCACCAGATTTTCACTTTAAGAGCAGAAACTTGGGAAAGGTCAAGGTCACTTGGTTGCAGGAGGTGGTGAACCTCTCAAAGGTCTCCATGAAGGACTCCGCGCTGGGAGGCAGTGATCCTCCAAACATCACAGCACAGGAGCACCAAGGAAAAGTGTGCTGCAAGCTGTGTAACTGAAATAAGAGCTTCCAGGCTCGGCGGACACCTCCTCTGACAGCTCCCTGAAGCAAAGTTCAAAGCCTCAGAATTAATTTTTGCCCCATATCCTTCCCACTGAGGGAGGTTCAACACTTGCTCCTTCAGGACACATGCTGGGAGCCCTGCCCTTGAAGCAGGGTACACAAGCAAATATGTTCCAGCTGTGGAAAGCAGAAATGAAGGAAACCATTCTGAACTTGAGGTACCAGCAGTACTGCTAAAAATAAAAGCATGCTGGACACTGAGTATCTGCTGTGCCTTAATAGAGGCAACCTCGCAGCTCCCAATAAACCTCTGTGCAATGTTTACAGAAACATCAGTGGAACCTCAATGATGATGCTTTTATGACGCTCTCCTTCAACATCATCTACCCAGAAGCGCTAGACCGAAGGCTGCAGACAGAGCTGTTCTACCCCCTTGTATTCCCGTTGAGGAAACGAAGGGGAATGACAGAATAATCCTTTGTCTTTTAAGCTTGGCAGCAACCAAAGGCATCCGATCCTGGCAGCCACTGCTATGCACTGAGCACCATCTCAGAGAGCAGGTTTGGACCAGACGACCTCCAGAAGAACTCTCCAACCTTAACCCCTCTCTGACCTCAGCTGTGGTCACACCCCTCCTGTGAAAAGGACAGCGACCGCGGCTCAGTGCGATGCACTGCGTACCGAGGGCAAAGTGACCCCCCACGGAGAGGAAGAGGATGAACCTGACTTCTGCACCCACTTCCCCTGGTAAGGACTCCTTGGGAACTTCAGATGCTGAAGGGCCAATTTGAGTTTCCCTCTCCTGCCTTTTTTCTGCAAAATTTCCTTCTGTTCCTTCTCATCTTGAAATGACTCTCCTCCTTCCCTCACCCCTTGTAGCAGGGGTGCATTCTCACTGGAAAAAAGAAGTCTGACCTCAGTTATCGGAGGAGACTGCTCCCTTGTGGGCACCCTCGCTGTTGGTAAAACATATGGGAACGATTTTTTCCAAGCTGTTTTGAGCAGCACAACCAAATGGCTCTACTGCACACATCCATATTTTCAATTCTGAGTGTGGATCTCTGGGATTTCTACAGGTTTTAACACTTTTTGCATGAAAATATAACTAGGTAACTATAGTGAAAAAGTTAACAATTCCACCACTGACCACCTTTCAAACACCAAAAGTTAGCACAGATCAATCAACCGCCTAAAATAGTTTTCATAAGTCTCCAAAAAACACTTCTGCTCTGTATTTAGAGTGCAACTTTATAATTATTTTAGTATCTTCCAGCAATAAAAGCATTCTAGGGGTGTAAGTTTCAAGGACTCCTCTAGCCTAATTCTTGACTCATAATAATTTTTTTTTAACTAGCTGAGTTAGAAAACTGGGATAGGGATGGAGATCAAGGATCCTCCAGAGACAGATACAACTGCTTCTCGTCCTAGAAGAATAAAAGCCAAAAAAGAAATAGCAAAGGAAGGACACTGGGCAGCAAGACTGAGAAGTCAAAAAGCTGTTAAGTCTCGGACGAGGGCAGCGTCAGCTGATCAGCAGGAGCCTGGTGTTATCCCACATCCCACATCAAGTCCCAACAGGAGCAGCTCCCCTGCGAGGCATGCGTCCTGGCGCTCTGGCAGCATCTTACCCAGCTGCCTCCTTCTGTTCCGGTGAGCATCATCATATACTAAGAGCAGGCTGCAGTCAGCACCTAGCTATTGAAAAATATGGAAGTGGTAGCAATGCAGGGGGCTTTTTCTCTAACACGTTTTAGTTGTACAGTATTTTTCTACAACAGTCGGACCTGAAGGCACTCCTGCCTCCAGTGCAGCGAATGGGGGCTTCTGGTAACACCGACGAACGACAGCCACAAAGTGCCAGTATACATCCTTCTCACCTGCCAGCTTTTCTCCCAAAACACAGTTACAGCAGCGGAGTCGCATCGCTGCCGAATGGGAGTGGAGCAGACCAGATCTGCTACCTGTGCCCTTCATCCAGCCTCCTCTTCCTTCCGCACCCTGCAACTTATTTTCAGGAGAACAATAATTCTCTCAGAAAAGTCAGCAAATATTTTCATAAAGAGCAGCTGCAGGATGTCTGCCTCGCACAAATTAAATTACCCAGCTAACGGCTCCATCCAGTGCCTTCAACAGACGTTTTTCTGTGGTAGCTGGGTCAGGCCCAGTGCATTGCTGCTATTGTGCCTTAATGCTCCCTATATGCAATTTACATACACTCTGGTGTGAGGGAAGGAAAATGTTTATACTTATGGGTGGGACTCTGGATGCAGATTAAAGCCAAAGTGCTATATTTACTGATCTTTTAAAGTAATATCAACATGTTGAAAGGGAGTAAGAGTTCTTAAGAAAGATCAAAGTCTGCATGCAGCAACCACAAATTAACATAAGTACATGCTGAAATACTAACACAGACTGGCAAAATTTACTTGCTTTTTCCCTGGGGCAAGTAATTTTGGCTAATAGGGGAGTCAAAACCATTAACTCTCTTCTTCACCTTTATGTAGGGCACCCTACTGCACTTTGTGTCAGAGGGAATGACTCTTCAGACTAATTTTGCAAGGCTAGGCTAATACACCATATTGCTCATGGCTTGCAAGCTTTTGAAAGGCGAGGGCTACATCCTCTACAGGAAAAAAAAAAAAAGAAGTAATATTACTACTTAACTCAGACTTTTTGAAAGTTAATCCTATGTTTCTTCCTTCTTATTGCACTTGACAGAACTTTTGTTGACTGACAAATGAAAAGCTAACAACCAGTAAGGTATATGACCTTCTTTTATTTGACTAATTACTATTCCGGTAAACAGATCACCTATTTTTTCTTGTGGAAGCATCAACAGCAGCACTGAGAAACACGAGGGACGTTATTCCATGAGGGCAAAGGACGGTTTTGCAGCTTTATCACAGCCCTGTAAATCAGATGCCTGGCCTGTATGTACAGCCCTGACAGTGCAACTGCTTCAGCGCAGGGTGCGATGAAAGCAGTCGTGCAGTCAGTCACCAGAAGTCACAACCCAGACGCCGCTGCATTAATACTGGACACCTTGTATTCATAAGGCTGCACCAACACTAGGCGGGCTGAACCAATTTGGTGAAATACCGTTGTATAAAATTCAGCTAATTTAGGCAGAGGCAGAAGAGGACCCAAGTTTTGATTATTAGCGTGTGCCCTGGGTAAGGAGGAAAGTGCCTTTGATTTGGCTTCCTCACCCCACATGACGAAGTTGTCAAGATCCACAAGATAATGGCAAAGCTCAAACCACTCTCAAGACTTAAGCCTCGTTACTTTGCCCCGTGTATCGGAAGATTTTGTCTGTACTTAACAGCATGCACTTAATAAACATACCTTAAAAAAAAAAGGACTGCCCTGCTTCTGAAACCTCCGTTATTTGAAGCCTCATATGCCCACTCAAGGTGGAAAAAGTTCCCCCCCTCCCCGGGTTCCACGCAGGGACGTCCCGAGGAGGGACCCCCCCACCGGGACACGCTTTCAGAGGCTGACCCCCGCCGGCAGCGGGGGACGGGCGGGACAGGAGGGAGGGCAAGGACCCGCACCGGAGCCCCGGGCAGCCCATGGTGCCGCCGGCGGGGTCCGGGTCGGCGCCTGGGGGGGGCCGGTGGGATCAGGGTCAGCGGCGGGGAGGGGGGACACCGGTGGGCACAGCCGCGGCACCGGCGCCTCCAGCCCTGCCCGCTGCGGCAACCCCAGCTCTAATGAGCCCCGATTAGCGCCAAGAGCCTCCTCGGCGGAGAGCGGCGGCGGCAGCCTCCGCTTCGACCGGGCGGCCTCGAGTGCCGCCGAAACGCCGACAAGTTAGGGTAATTTGGGGGCCGCTCGCCCCCGCCCGCTCACGAAGCCCCGACCCCCGAGGGAGCAGCTCCTGCCANCCCGGCTGCCGGCTGCTGCCCCACAAAGCGACCCCACGCCGGAGGAGGCAGAGGAGGAAGGTAGGGGGAGGAAAAAGATCCCGCGCTCACCTCCGCCAAGAAGTTGTCCATGGTGTCCCCTCGGCCCGCCCGCCGGTGCGCAGCGACGGGCCCCAGCCGCGCACCATGTGCCG
>VWZL01003093.1:652978-688125 GCA_013396915.1 Stercorarius parasiticus
GCTTTGCACGAAGCCGTGCGGAAAGCACCGCCATCCGGCGAAAGTTACCGGCGGAGTTCAGTGTCCTCCAAAGAGTACGTACCTGCACGGCAAGCTCTTGTTTAGGTTTGCGGCCAATTTGTGTAGGGGCTGTTGTCAGCCGTACCCGTGTTCCTGTGCTAAATACAGCCTGCGACAGCCATTGCTTCCCGCTGAGAGAACAGCGCGGGTGAAAATAGCCTTGGGGCCACCTCCTAGGGGTCATAGAATCATCACAGAATGGTTCGGGTTGAAAGGGACCTTAAAGACCACCTAGTTCCAACCCCTCTGCCATGGGCAGGGACACCTCCCACTAGACCAGGCTGCTCAAAGCCTCATCCAGCCTGGCCTTGAACACTTCCAGGGATGGGGCATCCACAGCTTTCCTGGGCATTCCCTGGGTGCGCTGGGCTTCGTTCAGCAGCTCACTCTGTAGGTTTTCCCGTCCTTTATATTTCTGTAAAGCAGGTATAAAGTGTTCATTTCTTGAAACGGTTCTTGTTCATCATTTTGCACTCTTGCCCTGTGGCAAGTAGCAGCACAGGAAACATGTTAAAAAGAATCAAATCTTGCAGATATATTTTATTAAAGCGGGCCGATTTTATTCACGTTACAGGAAGAACTGTACTAAAAAATAAGTTACATTCATAAAGAAAGTGAATGCAGTATTCGGTCTTTTGTTTGCGGGCAGAATCCTAACATTGCTTTGGGAGCTTCAGCTTGCTAGTAGTGATGAGGGAGACCAGCCCTGGGTATTGGAAATAATCACAAGTGTGGAACTCTCATTTTTTTAACGTGTCACAGGAGCTAACGTGTACAGCACAACAAGCACTGCTAAAAAAGCAAGCTTAAGAAGACATACACTACACAGGGAAAACATTCTTCTTGCATCTTCTTTTCCATTTATCTAGTGTCCCCTCCAAAAAAAAAAAATTGGAAAAAAAGAAGAGAGCAGGTAAAACAGGTTTGGCTTTGAGATATGTAATGTCCAAAATGGGGTTCTGCTGGTCTTGGAGGGTCACATGGTGACATACAAGCAAACTGCTGTGCCATCAAGGTCAGCACTGGGACCAACCGTCACAATAGGGACTTTCTGTCAAATGGGTACCTGCTAGAGCCTGCGTGGGGGCTGTGGCTGCCCGCCGCCTCAGACAGAAACAAGCTGGGGGAAAGCCTTCAGGAAGGTGGCAGCTGCCTTGGACATCGCCATCTTCTCTAGATCAGCAGCTCCCGCCCGCTCACCTGGCCATGGCTGGCCACTGGCTCCCAGCAGCAAAAGCAGAAACGCTTCCCACCTTGTCTGTAGCTCAGCATAGCGTCCCCCGAGCAGCACCCCTCTTGCAGCATGCCAAGCCCAGCCGGGAGACATCCCATAGGACACCCTGCAGGCTCCTGGGGGCTGCCTGGTGGGGGGTCACTTCTCTTGCCAGCCTCCTCCCTTTCCCCCCAAGTATATGGTTCATGCCTTCCTATGGTTGCTTCAAACCTCAAGATTTGGCCAGGATTTCACATGAATTCGCCTGTCTACATGGTACCGGCTCGCAGTGAAATTAGCCTAAAGAGTTATTCCACTGTAGATTATATGGTATAAATCCTGATGTGGAAGCTCTGTAACTCTATTCCAAGCTACTGCGCTTCCAAAGTTACTCCAGGGGAATGGGTTTTTTCCACAGTCACCGTGCCAGAAAGCTTCCCCACTCAGACAAGCCCTAATTTGGGGAGGGCTGAGTCAGATCAAGGGTGTTTGTTAAGTTATTTTGACTTCTGATTGAGTACTTCATTTGACACCATGCTATTGGAATGTAACGCGCATGTCTGGCTACTGCATTGCACGTACTCAGGTCTATGAAGCACAACAACGTAGGAATTCATGAAAACTTTGAATCTGTCATCCAATAAAAGCAGCCTGTGTTTTTTCAAATGAGTATTTCAGTAAATTGCGAGAAACCATTACCAATAGAATAGGACCAGATTTATGCAGCCTAAAAATATATCACAGAAAGAATGAGTATTCTCTTGTGGCATGGATGTATTGCAAAAGACTATAAAACTCTTAAGACTTTTCTCAGGATTTAGAACAACTGCAAAGAAACACGAGCAGGAGGGAGCTAGGAAGAAGGATCTGGGGAGCAGAGGGGAGGGAAGAGCAGCTTGCACAGTCACTCCAACAAACTTCTTCCTTTTCTCCTTCTTTGTCTTCTTGTGTCAGTCCCGCTCACAGTGTGTAAGGGCTAGCATCTGTGTTTCGTAGGAAAGGGGGTATGAAACACGGCGTTTCCTTTTCCCGCTCTGAAAATGACCCCAGACTGGTTTCTTGCTCATTTTATGCAATTGTTTGGGGATTTGGAAAACCCCACAAATGCGCTGTACAAAGCTCAATACATATATGAACATCTGGGGACTTGGCCAGTTCTGCACAGCTCCAATTTTCTTTTAATTGGTAGAAATTCCTTCACTGATTTGTGTGCCTAAGGTAAATTACTTCCTTTTGAAGCTGCTCACATGCGTGCTGGCTCAGTTTTCAGTCTGGGTAAGCATCAGGAACAGACCGAAGGCTCAGCTCCACCTCCTCAATGAGACACCTCCTCGCTGGCCATAAAGGTCTTCCCACCATGTGCAGGTGGCCAGTGGTGAGGTGGCTGGTCAGCGGGCTCCTTTCCCCCAGCCTCTCTCTTGCTCCATGCGGTACAACTTCGGCATTTGCTAGATTGGCTTTACTCTCAGCCAGTCTGTTAAGTCATTTTAATATTCCTCGCTTAAATCCACTGCATTACATGAGTCAGGGCGCATCTTCACCCAGCTTTTCTGACCTTTCTTCCCTCTGCCAGTGGTTGCTAAAGTCCGTATTTGACCAAAATGTCTGACAAAAGGCAGACATCTCTTCCTTCCCCAACTCCAAAGTAATCTTAGCAGCTGTGACTTTCATAAGACCCTGGACTTTTAAAACAGATTTCAACTACTGCTGTATCTATTGATGACTGGAAATCTCCCACAGCATGCAGCTCTCTCCATTTCCGGTCTGGAGGCAAAAACGACTTACTGGCTGAAGCCCAGTTACCTGTAAATCATATATTTTACCTGAGCCATGTTTCTTCACTGGGAATCTCCACAGACCAAATTTGTAGGACCCTTTTTAAAAGATTTATTGCACCTGCATTTATTACAAAGTTGATAGACATGATTGCATCTCAATGAACCATTAACTCATTCAGTACCTCAAGCACACTTGGTCAAATTCGAGATGTCCATTTTTCAAAGTAGCTTTCCCCCCCACTCTCATCTACCAAAACAGTCAAGGCACTGTGGGGACTTGTGGCTCTCCAGGGCTGGGAGCGTCGGGGGCTCCCCAGGGTGAGTGATGGCAGAGCCTGGCAGCCAGGGCCCATCCCACTGCCCCAGCCAGGAGCAGGGCAGCCAGGGGGCAGGGTGGGGGGAGCCCTCAGGAGGTGGGCAGGGACGGTCCCTGTGGGGCCATGACAGTAACTATGTTTGAGACCAAACAGGTTCTGTTGCAAGTCCTATGTCTTTACCGTGTCTTACTGTCCATGATGATGGACATTTAGGTTCAATAAGGCCAAGTGCCGCGTCCTGCACTTGGGTCACAACAACCCCGTGCAGCGTTACAAGCTTGTGGAAGAGTGGCTGGAGAGCTGCCTGGCAGGAAAGGACCTGGGGGTATTGGTCGACAGCTGGCTGAATATGAGGCAGCAGTGTGCCCAGGTGGCCAAGAAGGCCAACAGCATCCTGGCCTGTATCAGGAACAGTGTGATGAGTAGGACTAGCTGGTGAGGCCCCACGTCGAGTACTGTGTCCAGTTTTGGGCCCCTCATTACAAAAAAGACATGGAGGTGCTGGAGTGTGTCCAGAGAAGGGCAATGAAGCTGGTGAGGGGTCTAGAGAACCAGTCTTATGAGGAGCGGCTGAGGGAGCTGGGGTTGTTTAGCGTATGGTCTGCATTTCTGGTAAGAATTCACATTTCTTTAAACTTACTCCAGAAGAGGAGTTTAACCACTGCTTGTGTTTATTCTCTGGGGCTGCTATTGCACTCACGAGCTCCAGTCAGGTTTCAGCTAGCTAACTTCTGGTACACGAGATGTTTGGCATTGACATTGTCCAACAAAATGTCGGAGTTCAAGCACAAGGCATTATTGGAAAAGCAAGTATTTCTGTAGTGGGTGATGGTGTACGAGCAGACTGCTAGCACAGAGCACAGTTTGCTACCACACAACTTTTGAAGGTGCAATGAAAGAAAAGATTGCTCCAGCCAAAATTGTCATGATCTGCGCAGAGCAAAAAACCCACATTCCTCATGTTCTCGTCCATCGTAACTCCATCACAAGCTTGGGCTCGGGTTTCAAAGCCAGTTCCAGGTCCTAGTCCTAGCTTTCAAAACAATGGATTCTCTTCAAGTGAATACCCAACAACCAGGCTGGACAGCCACCTTCTTTTTCTGAATCCAGCTTGTAGTAAGCCAGCTCTCCCCGGGAGCTGTACCGGGAGCTAAGTGTCCTACTAAGAGTTATGAGCTCCAGGAGATGCGAAGTACTTTAGCACAAGGTCCTGTTCTTGCCAGGAGAAGCCTTGCCCTTACGCGTGACAAGCAATGGATCAAATTAATTATTCATACTCACACGTGAACTTTAGTTATTAACCTCTAGGAGTAATAAATAAATAAAAAGTGAGGAGCTGGCAGATTTTGTAACAGCTTCATTTAGAGCTACTGTAACATAAAGTCGTTTCAACATTTTTGTTTTATGTAAACAAACTCCCAATAGGAATGAAGAAAAAAAGCTGGGAGACATTTTCTTGGCTTTTTCAGCCTCCCTCTCTCTTCTGGATCCCAACAGCTTCTTCCATCACTTTGACCTCTTTACATCTTAATTCCCCTGATTTTAGTTTCAGTTCAAGTACTTTTATGGAGTTCCTGGCTGAGAGAAAACCAACAAATGTAGAAGTCCCACACAAGAATTGCAGACACCATGGATGTGATACCTTCTGTGCTGCTGGGCTAACAGCATATCCAAAACAGCAGGGCCATTCCTTGTTTGGGATGTTCAAATCCAAAACTGTTATCACGGAGCTGGATTTCCATATTTAGGTGCATTTAGCCCTATCAGCTTGGGCTCTGGTGAACGACATTAAATATGTGTTGCTATAATCAGTTTCTGACCGAAACCTCTACCTGGGAGTTTCTGAGTTTCATTTTCCACATAACAAAGGTGTCTCTATTACAAGATTTCACAATACAATTTCACAGCTTCCAACCTTTTTTTTTCCCAATGACATAGAGCCACCTCTTGATTTAACAGCTGGCAGCGCACCTATGCAGATGGACAGCTTTCCAACTCCCCACATTTTTACTGATTTCCTGGTTTCTACTCAGCATCTCCCTTTGCTTATCATCCTTAGGCTGCCTCTTCACACAGTCCCTCATATCACGAAGTGACCTGCTTCCTTCTCGGCCCTTCAGGTAGCATCACTGCTCGTGGTGGCAGGCTATTCCCTACCTGCAGCTTCTGTCACCCTCAGCTGTCTGAGCCTCGTTGGCCCTTCACCTCATTTAAGATAGCTGCTGCATTTCTTCCTCACCTGCAGCTCTTAATCCAGCTCTTTTTCTCCTATAATCTTACTTGCAACCTATGCATTTTAATTCTGTTTATCAGCTTGGAATAAAGTTTTCAGAAAAAAATACAAACAGAGAAAGCTGTATTGTACAAGTGTGTTGGTTTATCACATAAATACGTCTTGCTGGAAGAAAAATAGAGGAGTGACAGACAAAAGCTGTCAAAAAGTCTAGAATCAATTAAGGGATGAAGACAGTCAGGAAGCATAAAAAAAGCCTGAAAAGAAATGAAAGTTTTTCTCATCTTCTGAATCAGGTTGTGAATATATTTTCCTTGTCTGCACCCAGGAAGGCTGTTTAAAGACACTTGCTTAAAGGCAACTTAGAGTTGCAAACCCTGCAGCCACAGTTTATGCTCATGTTCGTTTATTGGGTAGTCAGGCCTGTGCACAACATTGCCACCCCTCTCTGAAGGTTGGTTGCCACCCCAAGAGCAGAGCCCAGGGGGGAACCTGTGAGGGCACCTTTTGCTGCCTTGGTGCCATGTAAGCCAGGTTAGTTCAAAACACTTTCCCAAGCAATTTAAACTAGGTCATCCTCTTTTCTACTGAGGCAAACAAGGAACACCCACACTTTCCTTGCCACTGGCGGTGCTATGGAAGGAAAAATCTTCAGTAAAAGGGTAGCAAACCTCAGCGAGGGCCAGTCATATCTTAAGCCACTGCAGCTGTTCAGCCAGCAAATATAAATCAGAGGCTGCCTTTTCACTTCTGGTGTCAGCCCAGTTTAAACAATGTCCACACTCTGTCCCCACCACTTATCGCTCCCTCAGCTGTCACACGTGCAAAGGGTGAGCCTGCCTCAGCACTGTAGCTTGGCACCTTAGAAGTGAGCTTCCAGGTCTCTCCCACTTCTCGTGCTTCGGTTTGCCTTGGAGAGACGTCCCACAGCATGCAAACTGGCTGCTCTCCATAGGAAATTAAGCAAAAAGATGTGCTCCTGAAATGCCCTTGCCAGCCAAAGGGTGTTCAGGGCATAGGGTCAGATTAAAGCTGGTCTGAAATACAGCCTCCTGAAATGCACTTAGCATAGAATCATAGAATAGAATCATAGAATCATTTTGGTTGGAAGAGATCTTTAAGATCATCAAGTCCAACCATTAACCTAGCACTGCCAAGTCCACCACTAAGCCATGTCCCTCAGCACTACATCTACACATCTTTTAAATACCTCCAGGGATGGTGACTCAACCACTTCCCTGGGCAGCCTGTTCCAGTCCTGGACAACCCTTTCAATGAGAAGTGATGGACAATGGGTCTAGAGCATGATGTTTCACTCTATGGATACACTCCTATTTCCTATTTGCTTATGTAGTGGAGCTGTTACGTCTCCATGGATCAGTGCAGCAAAAGGTATGGGGGAACTGATCCTACCTTTTTCTTTTGGTTTGAGTTCTGGGCTTTTTTTTTGTTTCTTAAAAGAGCCTTGACCGAAAAAAGTTTAAATTCTGACTAATCCTCTGGACAAGGGCGCTCTGCATTGCTGATAGCATTTATTCCCTTGTACCAGATCACAGCTTCAAAGAGCCAGGAGGAGCAACCTTCATGGTACCTTGTGCTTCAGGGAATGTTTATGCCTTTCAAATATTTAGATTTCATCCGCCTGCAGTATAATTAATACTGACCATCAGTGCTCTTCTGTTAGAAGTTTCTTTCCATGAATCTGCCATGGTAAAGAAATATACTTCTCCCTTGCCTCTAGATTCCTCCCTGTGTCTGAAATCAAGAAATCCCATCGTAGCACAGGAGAGCAAAATATTCATTTCAAAGCAGGCAGAATTTCCCACAAACTCTGGGAGGGCTTAAATGACAACCACACAGTCTTAGCGAGACACTCAGAATGCTGCAAACCTACACATTATAGAGGAGGATTTACAACTTAAAAAATCTTGCTTGAATACTCTCAAAGCCTTCCCTGGTATTGCATTGATGTGATATGTTTGATTTTGGTAGCTTAAATTTTTGCCCAAATACAATTGTTTTGCTTTAATATCTTACTCATGCGTAATTTTAGGATATATTTAGGTCTTGGTTGAACCATAGCTTTATAGGTTTGCTTATTTACTGAAAGCATTCAAGTGAATAAACATGCAATTTCTTTGGTACAAACAAAAGAAAAGTTCCTGGCTTACATCAGCTTGTTATCCCGGAATAGAATCAAAGGCTGCTGAGGTAGTTTATATCCCTATTTAGAAATAGGAAAACCTTTGTTTTGTGTGTGCAGATACTGAGCACTTGAGCTTGAGATAGTAGAGGAAGCCAGGGAACTTCGTAAGCCCAGCACTAGCCACGTTCTTGGCATGCAGTCTGCTTGTAGCAGTATTTGGTGTTTGTGTTTACTTGAAACATATGACAATTAGTAGACTGGAAAGACATGGTAGTGGTGTTTAGTTCCAGGCTCGTTAAAGGATAAATGAGACCATATCTTCTGTTTCCCTTTTTATCCCAACTGCTCTACCGTGTACGATTCCCCTAACACCCGTAAAACTGCAGCAATGCTCATTCTTTTCTTATTCAATGAATTACAGGATTTGCACAGGATGCAGCAGCAAACTGTAAACAGAAAATAAAGTAGAGAACAATTCCATAAATACAGTCGTTAACATTTGAGCAACAAACACAGTAGCAAAACAGGTATTTTTATTTTTCAGCAACCTGACAGTAGCAAGCCCCCTAATTCCAATGGGTTTTCAAAGGGAAACTGGGAAATAATTTGCATTTGGATCTTTGCCAGTGCTTTCTCAAAACAGTTAACACCTGTGGGGGGGATGCATCCAAGCAAGTGCACTACCAGAACCTCATGCCTTTTCTGCCCAGCTGCTGCAAATATGTAGAATTCCAGATACAGCGGAATACAGTAACTAGTGACCCCTATTTTCTCTTTTTTTCCCCCTAACTACTTCAGAATTCCACAACTGGAAAGTTTTTTTATGTGTGTTTGTGGGCAGAATTTTGAATACAGCAGTGCAGTATATGTTGGTTTTGCCTTTCAGTTATTAAGACAGTAATTTTTTCTGTTAGAAAACTACTGAATCTTCACAGGAGATTTCTACCCAAAAGCATTCCAAAGCCTTCTAGAAACCCTGCACAACACAGCTAATCCCTTCTTCTGCATCTAGCACAAATTCTTCTCCAAGTTTAAAAACTTCAAAAGTGAGTGGAAACCTCTTGAGAGAGGAAGCAAAGACCAACGTATTTGTGTGAAAATCCCAGCAGAATCAAAATAGGTGGAGGGAAATCATCTGAAGGAAAATCTGGCAGAATGGCCAGCTGACACCTGGAGGGTGAGCAGAAGAGTGGGATTCCTCCTACTCACAGTTATCAGAGTAAAAAACACGTGAAATCAAGCCCTTGCTCTGCGCGCAGGTAAGGCACTGCAGACCCTGTTCGTCTGCTGAACAGCAACCCAGCAGCATGGCTCTGCCTTGGCCGAGAGAGGCAATTTTGAAAGTCTTCTCATAGAATCACAGAATCATTTAGGTTGGAAAAGACCTTTAAGGTCATCGAGTCCAACCCTTTTTCTAGACTACATGTCTCGGTGACGACACATCTGAAGGATATTTTGTCTTGACTAAAAATAAAAATGTCTGGTTGAATTCAGAGCAGCCTTTGCTGCTGACCGACCTAAATAAACTTTACCAGCTGAAAGGGACGAGTAGCTCAGCTTTGTAGGTTCATATTTAGTGCATCAACTTTTGTCTGGCAGTAATGGGAGAAGGTTTCTTCTTATCTTCAGAAAGATAGGTGAATCCTTTCTTGGCAAAAAGCTAACACAGAAAAAAGTAAACATCAAAAGATGAAGCTGAGTGTTGTCAAGAACAAAATGTGTGCTAAATTAGGTTGTGTGTTTTGTCTTTCCTGTTATTAATGGCATCCTCAGAGGATACTGACTCACTCGATGACTGAAGTGCTTGTGGTTTGGGACCCATCCTGAGCCAGTAATCCTGAAACCAGGGAAGCTCTTCCCTTTTCTTTACATAAGGAAGCTTCCAGACCCAGTCGCCATTTGTTGCAACACCAAGAAACATGGGAAGTGAAGGGCTCAAGTTAGGACTCTCTAAAAATGACCTAAGTATCATCTTGTGAGGTTATCCAGCTACCAGTGAGACTTTCTAACAGGGAACAATCAGGGTTTTGGCAGCCTTGGAGTACTCTTCCCTTCACACCCAGTCAGATCAAGGATCGGGTTTGCAAGTTGTCACTTCACCCTGTCCCTGTAAGCAGGGATTTGTCAGCCGTGGGCACAGACAGAGCTCACCTGTGGTCCGAGGAGCAGAGCTGAGGAGCCAAGGGGGAGCGATTTGTTGGTGGCCATCTCACCTGCCTTTTCTCTAGATTCTCTCTCTGATATAAACTCCTGCCGCTTCTCTTTGCACAACGCTAACACACTTGCAGTGATTTCCCTTTTGTTCCCAGGAAGTGAGAGATGAAAGGGCTGCACATCTCAGTCTCAGCGCTGTGTTTACACCGGGGCATTTTAGCTTGATGAGAAATTCAACTCTTCCTATTACTTCAGGTGGCTGGGATTACTGCTGGGGAAAGCACCTGCCTTCAGGGAAAGGACGTAAATAATTCAAACCTTGCACTGAAAGTCACCTTTTTCTACCACTGTGCTTGGTGTTTACTGGGACCTTCTAGCAGTCCGAGTCACTGCAGCATCCCCACCGTGTGACACTGGCACTGGTGGAATGGGGTAGCATTTGTAAGGCCTCTTCTGCCCTCATGCTGCACTAAGGATGTGGCATGTAGGAACTTTCCCAATGGTAAGACAATAAAGGGCTCTCCTTGTCAGACTACTCAGTCAGAATTGTCATTTTATGTTTTCACAATACTTGGCCTGACCTCAGCAAGGTAGCCATCCAGCTCTAAAAGCATAACTAATCCTATGGAAAAAGTATGTATTTTTAATTTTAGGTATGGCTCTGTAGCAACATTTAATCATTCTTAATAGCCTAAGTGGTTTTAAAAAGACACAAGTTGAAGAAACTTTAAAACCAAAAAGGCTTCCATATTTAGATGTAGAAAGTTAATTGTTTGAAAAGCCTGAGCAGGGTTCTGTTGAGCAAATCAGTTATGCATGCAGTGAAAAGATGCCCTCAAGATGCTCACAAGCTAGGAATCTGGTCAAGCACTCCAAGGGTTTTCTTCTCATTCCTCACATATTCACCTGCACCTCTTTGTTGCTGTTGCTGGTAGGTACCTTTAGTTTCCAAGTTATTGCCATGTGAGTGGGCCCGTAGCCCTTGCTAAGGCAGGGAGTCCTGTGCGTAGGCAGCAGCAGGCAGTCCGGGCAGTGGTTCACAGACTCATACTTCACACGACACGTCTGGCTTGGCGTGATGTCTCAGCTGGATGAAGATGAGCTTGTGCTCAAGTCTTTGCTGAACTGGATTGAGTGACAGTAATCATGCCTAAGGTGGCCTGTAAAACACCTAACTGCTGTTTAGCAACGAAATCCAGGAACCTGAAGTGATGTGTGAGCAATTTAAAATGTTAATTTTCAAATCCTTCCTGTTTTAAACATTTACAGTAGATAACAATGCTTATGAAATACACCCAATGCTATTTTTATCTAATTGGAAGTTACTCCCACAGTCTTATTAGAAATGTGCTGGGATTTACAGCTGTGTAACTGAGAGACAAATCATACTCAAACAGTTGGACTGCACTCCGAACAGCGATGCAGTGGGAAAGCAGCTCCAATTTCAGCTGAGAAACTGCTGCTCAAGCCTCAATCTGCAACTGCTCGTTAATACATCTGCTTCATGCGCATGGCAAATCCATAAATCCTTCCAATTCTGGCTAAGGCATGCCCATCCTCTAGACTGCAGCTTGGAGAGCCCTGAAGAGGGAGGTTTTGTGCGATACTCCCGGTCCTGCAGGTATTCTGTTGTTCTTCTGTACCTACCTGAGCTCTGAGAGCTGCTCCCTAACCTCTGCAGTGTGACAGCGCAGTGCTGCTGTGAAGCGCGATGCTCTGCTGGCAAGGCAAGGGAGTGGGTTGGTCTATAGGAGCATAAATTTGACATGAGGCTTCCCAGTTCACACATATCACGAGTGTTTTGTAGTTAAGAGGTCTCTACTGCTTTAAAGTTGTCACTCGGAATGTTTTTTTTTTTTGTTTTGGGGAAATGGGAGATTTTGTTTCCTGAGTGACCTTAAATTACCCAGACTATACAATGGATGGCATGATCAGGACACTCATAGTGACCACTTCTTTCTCTCTAGTCCTCCCCCAGCATCTTTTGTCCAAACTACATCAGATCCATTCATAAGGTTTTCTTCTTCCAGTCTTACACTATTCCTAAAAAATTCACAAAGGCAGAATTGATACCCCAAAAAATAATGCCAGCAGGAAACAAAATGGAGACTGAAGCATTCTCATCTTGAGAAACAGGCCAACAAAGAGACTATTGTCTTCATTTTGTAAAACTTTATTGTCAAATTGCTTTGACCTCAGCTTTAGACTTATCTATATGTTGCTCTGTAGCAAAATTTGAAATGCTGACAGACTGGCATCAGTGCACACAATACAGTAATTTCATGACATCTTTTGCAGTTGGTCTTTGTGCTCACCATGGTAAAACAGCAGCCAAAAAGGGCACTTTATGTCTAATTACGCTGATGAAACTTGGACATTGTGCAGTGGAGAAATACAAATCAGCAAACTGCTTCTTGACTCAACTGCTGGCAGTATTCAGCTTTTGAAATCTTTCAAATAAAGTATTTATGAAGCTTTTCCACTTAACAAGGTGCAATCCAGCTTCTAAATATAATTCAGTTTTTGCTTGGAAGCCTGCCACCAAGGGTCAGTACTGAATATTCCTGATAGTAGCACACAAGTACACGTGTAGCTTGTGAAGCAGCCGGCATTTCTTGAGCGTGCTGTGCTTTGTCAGGAACATCACAGTCTGCAGGGATTGAGGTCGCACACATGAATAGGTCATCCAAGTAGCGACAGTCAAACAACATCAGATTTTTAAAGTCTGTAATTACAAACTTTATATAAAATCATAAAATGGCCTCTGTTTCTACTAAACTAGGGTGAAATGAAGCAAACACTCCCACTAAGGAAATTCTGAAACAGCTCTTAAACATTCACATCTCAAAACTGGTACCACCATACTTATATCTAACGACTTGGAGTCCAAATAATTCTGAAGGTAAACTATGTTTTAAAAGGTCTCCCAAAATCAATAGCTTTAGGTACTTTAGTTATGCAGTGTTGGAAAATGTGCACTTTAGAGTCACTTCCTGGGTTGAAACTTATTCAGTGAGAATGGTGGAACTGGTCTCTGAATACGACTTTTTGTGATCATCTAATCTTGCTTAAACAGAAAAGTGATGATGTACAATGTGGACCTAGTTTTCTTTCACACTTTTTTCCTTTGCTGCTAAGTCCATTTGGTTAAAGAAGTCATAAAAATAAAAGACAGAAGTAAACAGGATTCAATTTAATAAAGATCAAAATTGAGATTGGGAGAAATAGCATTGTATAGAAAAGCTACAAGATGAAGCTCATATAAAATTCTGTGGTAGTTCATAATCTTGCAGCGTATCTAATGACAACGTCCTGGGGGACAGGGCAGAATGAACATAGCTCTTTACATAGGACAACATGACACATAAGCTATCAGATTTTCATTACAGAGTAGAGTTTTTGTCATTTATACTGGATTTATTATAGTAGTTATTAAGGTCAATAAAGCACACCATTGACTCCAGGGAAGATGACAAGAGATACAGCCAACAAGCTGTTATTGATTTGGCTCAGGGGTAATGAAATACCCACTGACCCATTCCCAGACCTGTTATTTACTGCTTTGGCTTATTGCTAGATGACAGCTAGCATGACAGATGTCCTTTATGTTTGTTGTATATAAATATCCTAGTTTGCTGGAATAGATTCATTTGAGATGCTTCAGAATCTCATGATGCACAGACGAGATGCAATGATCTGTGCAATGAGAAGTGCAGATATAGATCTGCAGAAATAAATTGAAGAGTCTCTTGATTAGCACAGACTGATCTTAATAAATGATACTCACCATCAAAGGAATATAATGGGCATGCATGCTTACATGTGCATCTAACATCTAAATACAAGTTTTCATCTTTCCCATATATTACAAAAATCAATGGATGCTAGTACCTTGTCCAATTATAAACAATGTCAAGATTTTTATTTTAAATTTTGAACAGTGCTTTAATAGTTTATGGTATCATTAAAAGCCCTTGACAGATTTATAGTACGCATGAATTACAACCAGCTGTGAATGACAGGGTTGCAGTTCTATCAAAAGATTCAGGTAATGTCATAAACCACAGGAGAGAAGCCTGATTCACTAAAATCCCAAGGGAATTACGGATTGTCATGATTTCAGCTAGGATGGAGTTAAGTTTCTTGCTAGCAGCTGGTGTAGTGCTATGTTTTGGATTTGGGATGAGAAATAGTGTTGATATAGAGCAGTGATGGTTTTGATTGTTGCTGAGCTCCCAAGGCCTTTTCTGCTCCTCATACTATCCCACCAGTGAGCAGGCTGGGAGCGCAGAAAAAGCTGGGAGGAGACACAGCCGGGACAGCTGACTCCAACTGACCAAAGGGATATTCCATGCCATATGGTGTCATGCTCAGTATATAAAGGTTGGGGAAGAAGAGGGAAGGGGGGGACGTTAAGAGTTATGGCATTTGTCTTCCCAAGTAACTGTTATGCATGATGGTACCCTGCTTTCCTGGGGATGACTGAACACCTGCCTGCCCATGGGAAGCAGTGAATGAATTCCTTGTTCTGCTTTGCTTGCATGCACGGCTTTTGCTCTACCTGTTAAACTGTCTTTATCTCAACCCATGAGACTTTCCTCACTTTTACTCTTCCAATCCTCTTCCCCGTTGCAATTGGAGGAGTGAGTGAGCGGCTGCGTGGTCCTAGTTGCTGGCTGAGCACGCAACCACAACACAAATCTTTAACTTCCACCTTACTTGCATTTTTATATACAAGCTTTATGTGAGGAAATATCGATACATTTACACCTCCTTGACCAGATTCCCTTTTCTCAATGCGTCCTGCTTCATCATTCTCTCCTTTTCCTGACTCCTCACATCCCTTCATACTGGGCAGTATTGCTTTGGGTGGCAACCATAATCACTGGCCCAGCTGCAATTTTAAGGCTCATGAGTCCAAATGCCTATCTATTCTGTTTTACATTAGCATTGTTTGAACTGCCCCCTGCAGAAAAGTCAGCAAAAGCAAACGCGGGACAATTCATGATATACACAAGGTGACAAGCCAGTGAATAGGCTTAAGTGAAAGTGTCTATGCTAACCTCCTGGGTGGAGGTTAAATGGTGTATCTGGGTTGTGGTATAACCCCTGTCCTGATGCTTATTTATATTAATGCAGGTTACCGACAGTCCGTCCCACCTTGGTCACCACAGCCCTGAGAGAAAGGAGCTCCACCTTCTTCAAAGGAGGAGGCAAGCCAGATCACTCATAAATTTAGCCCTTTTGATGATCCATTTTGCATTTTCCTGCCCAGTTTAGACTGCATGGCTCAGTACAGAAGGGAATTTTTATTCTCAGCGAGGATATATCGGAGTAAGTCTGTCAGGTTACCTGCATTCTGGCTGTGGCGTTCTTATTCAGCCTGTCCACAACTCTATAACCTCTGTCTGACAGCTACAGACGCATGGTTCCTCCCATTCCTAGCATGGAAAGAAAGATATTTGATATACTACTTTTTCCTGTAGAGTCAGGGGACTTGGTAGCCCAGAGGAAGGACCAGTTAGATGTCTCCAGCCAGTACTCCATTAGGTGCAGCCCGCTGCCAGCGCGTCACCGGGGCTGCAGGGCTCCCAGTGCTAACCACAGTGGTTACACGGTTTACACAGTTTACGCCCTGGACGAGCTACACCCCAGCTTGTCTTCCCCAGTGCTCAGAGTTTAAGATTTTTGTAGCTTTCCGAAAATGTTGCAGGTCAAGCCATATTGAAAAAGTTAAGTAAACCTAGTAGCTAGCAAGGGTTAAATAAATCTAATAGCTAGCAATGAAACCCCGGAATCCAGAGCTGCAAAAAGCCGGGACTTGCAGAATTTGGCACTTGAAAACAGATTGTACAGGTGCAGAAATATGACAGCTGTGTACGATCGTAGCCAAGGAGCAAATTAAAAGTGCTCATGAAATTCCCTTGCAATTAGTTCAGGGACATTGCACATCATCAAAGTCTGTGCTCACAAGTCCAGGGTTTCACAAGATGAAATGAATGCTCACAACACTAACTATGTCTTGGTGTGATTATCTGTAATTAAATGGTGGGGAAAGTCTCTGTGGACCAGAAGATCTTGGACCCCATTTTGAAGTCTGATGTGGAGAAGCATTTCAAAGAACCTGCAGGCCACCTTTTTAAGGTGGAAGCCATATCTGCTTGATTTACAATTTTAACCTTTCATAGAAAGCACGTATTGAGACCGTAAACGTCCACAGAACAAATAGCTTGTTGGACATACCACCTTAGTCCAAGTGGATTAGCAAAGCTCAGACAGTTTCCCCGTACTGCTAGTATACCTTTTTCACCACCAGCTTATCTGCAGATGATTTTTTTAGGAGAAAGAACACAAATTGGCATAAAAGAATAACCTAATTTCAGCAAATTATTTCCTCTGTGTGTAATTGGTCAGAGGAAAAATAAATCAATACAAAAAAGCCATAGTAATTTTTAATTTTTGATTTTTCAGAGTAAACATATGTTCAATGCTAAGTACATGAACAGTCCCATTTATGTCAATGGAAAATTTCACAAAAATGAACCATGGTCCAATTTATGTCAAGCCTTTACAATAAGGCAGAAAAGTAGGTTTTTTTAAGATTTGGGGTTTTTTTGAAGATTCAGGTTTTTTGAAAGAATGTCCTTGAACGTGTCATATACAAACCCTAGACTAACTTATTGTTAAAATGACCAACTAAAGTCAAATCAGAAAATGCAATAATAAAGCACCTACCAAGATGGTTGTGTGTTATATTGACTTTATTTTTTCTTTAACGTAATACTAATCCTATTTCTCCAAGAGAAGAATTTGGGGAAAAAAACGTGGAAACCATATCTATCAAAAAGCGTTGTGCATTGGCAAGGACAAGGCAAAACTCCTCTGGGTGCCACTGTGTCAGGACAGTGTGTTAAACACAAATTATGATAACATTTTAGAATGTTCATGTTGGAAAAAATATTACTGCCTTCTATTTCAAGCATTGCAAAGATGTGTAAATTATATATGAATAACGACCATGATCTTCAGGTCATAAAAATTTGAAATGAAAGATAATTAAGTTGTTCATTTGTGCAGTTCATAATCTTAAGTTTTCTATGACACTAAAGAGATTTATGCCCATGCTTAATATTGTACATTGTTCATAACATCATCTATAACATGTCTAATCAAGCATAATACGCGCATTTTTATTAAGATCAGAGACTTACCGTGCTTTTTGAACTGCCTAACCCTAGCAGTGCATCCGCATCACCAAAATGAAGTCTCGCTCTGTGATGCGGGATACGGGGACCTGAATTCTGCACATGATTTTCCTCTTGACCTTGGGCAACTCACTAAGAAGGTCTCCTGGCACACTGCCAGACATACTTGACTCTCACGGGACTTAATAAGATGTGTGGGAGGATTAGACCTTCAATGCTGTGTCCCTGCATCCATTTACATAGTTGGATCCTCAAAGGAAAGATGATGTTGTTTGCAAAGGTGTCCTGACAAATATTTAAGACCTGAAATTTTAGCTGATACTCTTTCCTTCAACTCATCCTAAGCAAAGAAAGACAGAGAAAAACAACTTCCTTCACTGACAGGCCCTAATCCTTTATTGAATCTTCTTGATAGACCAAACCTCTCAAGGCAGCTGCTCTCTGCAGCACCAGCTCCTCATCTGTGGTGAGAACAGCTGGGAAACTGTTGCATGAAAAAGAGGGGGGAGAATTATCCTTGGGACCTGCGGCAAGATCTTTCACTTTAGGACATAGTCCTGTTTGCAGTTTTAAAGTCCTGAAGCTTACGTACATACAGATGCCATATCAAAATGAACAAACAAGTCGTCTGCAGAGCGGACAGGAAATGCCTCAAGGTAACCCAGGCAACCTTAATTTTCTCCATTTGTGCAGTCTTTAATTTTTTCATCACACAGTAATGACTCTCCTTCAGCAGACTTCCCTGCCAGATGTTTATAGCAGCACGAACAACCACCAGGTTTAAGGTATCTAGGCATTCTGTGCTGGAAAAATAACAAAAAAAACCCAAACCAACTGGCAAAGCCCACATGGAAATTTACTGATCTTTCAGCTCTGACAAGATCCCCATAGTTCCCGTGCATTCAATTTTCCCTGTAAAACAGATGAAAAACTGAGGGAAAGGGAGCACAAAACCCCTGAGAACAGCCCATCTTACACAGAAATGATACGTCTAGGATGTTGACATGAGTTTATCCAACTCCTCAATACATCTAAAAAGCAGCTATGTTGCTAGAAGTCCAACTCTGACCTCTACCAAGCTCTTTCTCTCAAGGTTTCCTACCCATTACCTTTATTTTTCAACAAGAGCTTGCTCACTTTACTGAAAATATATTTTCATTATATTAAAAATTTTTTTTCAATATACAACAAAATGCTTTTCAATATATAGATTTTTCAAACACAAATCGAATTTATTTATAAGGTCCCTTTTGGGAGAAATTGTTCCCCTGGAACTCTCATAAATGTGGAAGCAACACAAGAACAGTACCTCTTATGCTGTTTATATAGTGACTATAGCAAACACCATTGCTGATTTTTTGATTTTCTAGAGAGACCGCAGCTGGAAATGCAGTAAGGTTGTTCTCCCCACCCCCACCAGATTAGCTACACTAGGGTTTTGTGTTGAGGAGACTAGCAACTGTAGTTTTCCCCTGTACTAAAACTATAAATAATAATCCCCTCCTCCTCACTTCAGCCAGTGGAGCTAGTAATCAGGCTAAGAAGAGCTTCTAGAGCAATTGAGGTATATCTGCATTAGCATTTATGAAATATTAAGTACTAAAGAGCCAATCGGCTGCTAATTTATCCAAGATAAATACTTCCGTGTGAAATTACAGAAGTAAAGACGGTACACAGGAAAAATAAGTTTACCCATGCTGCCTAAATAGCAGCATTTACTGGCTGGGTAACCAGCCACCTTATTATTTATTTGTGAATAAATGGATTCTACGTGTGTCAAATTCGGTTATAGGTGGACCAAAGCTGTACAGCAGAAATCTGTGTTTAACTCAAAAGACAGTAGGAGGCTGTGATCTATTACTGTTGAAGCAAGCAAACGGTTTGCCTTTGAAAAACGAGTCTGGGGTATCTGCTGTAGAAAGAAAATACAAAAGTACACAAGCAAGAGCAATAAATAAAATAGAAAAGATGAAGTAATAATAAATCAAGTGTAGAAGTCATCTAGGAACCTTGCAAGCTGATGTGCAAGTACTGCAACATCTGGAAAATTCCTCCAAATTTCAATCTTGGACTTGAAGGCTCTGACGAATGAGACAAGCAGATCGCAGGCATCCATTAATAATCCCTCATGTCTCTTCTGGGGTCAGTTATCCCTTGCAACAGATCTCATGTTAAAGTTTAACATGTTGGCCTCCTAACTAAAACCAAGTAATTAATCAAAGAGCTTCAGAAGTATTTATGGCAATCTCTTTTCCCTGTTTTATCTCCCGCTACAACAAGATGCAAAGGTTTTCATACTGAAGGGCAAATACAGTCTTGCTACTTCAAAATCAGAATTTTAGTGTGGAGTTTAAAATCAACTGAAAGCATCAGTCCAGTCCAAAGATATTCCATCCATTTAATTAAAACAATAAGATAGGGGTTACACAGCACTCAATACTGAAAATTGGTTTTGTTTCTTAGCATGTTTGCAATGTTTCTTTCTAAGTTTTCCAGTAAGGCAGGGAGGACAAAGGGTCTCTCAACCCTCTGCCTCTACTTTTTCTCCTTTAAAATTATGATAAGGGCTGGTGTGTGGCACTAACAGATGAGAGGAAGATGGCAAAAAGCATAGTCTTGTCAAGTTTCCTCAGGGTGGGTCTGCCACCACTCACAGAGGCCATGTTTCCCCTGCCCCATGGTGTCAGGATCCATATTTGTGAGATGCCCAGTGATCAGCCTTGCTCCTCCGGCTTGGCACCTCTTCCAGCCCTGAGCTGAAAGGAGCCGGGGGGATGTTGGCAAGAAGAGAGACCAGGGGGAAGCCAGAATTTGGGATTTGAGGGCAAACTGGAGGAAAAGCTAGGAGCCTGTGGTAGCAACCCTGGGGGGTGGGGGTGGCTCCTACTGAGGGCTGTGGTGGAGCAGATGTGGGGCCCACAGAGCCTGGAGAAGAAAGTGCCCTACAGAGACTTCTGGGCAGCTCCTAGATGGTCTCCTTGCCAAAGAGCCCTCCCACCAAGCCAGAGATGTGGTCCTGTCTCTAAGTGGGCCTTGGCACAGGCAATGTCCAGCATATGGCTGTGCGTGGCTTGTTGCCTGATGCAGGGAGGAAGGCTGCCACGCAGACCCAGGTGCAGAGAGCAAACTGCGTGCCTTCCCTGGCCACCGACTCCATGGGTGGTAGGCTTCTAAGGGGTGGACTCTGGACTTGACCTGGCATGGGCATCCTCATGCTCTAACTAGGCCTCTGAAGGGATCATAGCTAACTTTGAAATATGATATACAATTCTTGGAAGAATCCCTTATCAGGATTCCTCTAGAACCCAGATATCACCTCTGTTGGCAGGTGCTACTTCATCAAGAAGACAGAGCACTCTATGAGTATTTCTGGTAGTTTCTGTTAAGTGCAAGGAAGTGCTAGGGGCTTGGCATTAAAACCAACCAACCAAAAAGATTTTGCCTAAAGCCACCTAAAAGCATAGCTACTCTACTTTTGAGGTCTGGTCAGAAAGATGCTGAGTGTTGGATCCAGCTGACTGTCAATCCATGTCTAGAAGCAGAATGAGGTGGGGGGAGGTTGTGTTTCTGCTATCCCCCCAGCTGTTCTCCCAAGCACTGGTGAGCAGCAGGGGACCTCCTACAGTGATATGAGTAATACCATGCATTTGGGACAAAAGCAAAATCCAGGCAAGTTGTAACCAAAAGGTTTGAAATAGAGATTCACTTCAATAGCTGTATTCACAGGATTGAAACTTGCTAGAAGATTTTAAAAAAAAATTCTTTGCATAAAAAGCTTTTTCTAAAGTATACACTAAAGAAAAAAGTGTAATGTATTTAATTATATTTTCAGTCCAGAATAAAGTGTCAGTGGAAATGAGGATGACATGTGCCAAAAGAACCAACAGTTTGGTGGTTAAGGCAGTTCATCTGCTGCGTGGGATAATAAAGTCCAGATCCCGCTTTAAATTGGGGAATGTGACTTTCTTGCTATTAATTTAATTGTTTTCTTATTCATGCCAGGAGCAAACTTAAATTTACTTTTGGGAGGTCAAAATTCACTTCATGTTCTTGCAAATGGGCTGAATTATTTATAGTGCATGATATTAGTAAAAAGAAGCTTTTCCTGGGGATAATCTTCATTTGTATTAGCTAACGAACTTTGTGTTTGATCTATTTGGAAAGAAATAAATTCAGAAACAACAAGAAATTATTTACTGACAATTAATAATTCTGCCCACATTTTTTCCAGGGCTATAAGTGCTTGAATAATATTCACCAGATACCAAACGGCAAAAAAAGAGCATGGGAAAGTGAATTACCTTCACCATCAAATTTACATCCATGTGCATAACCAGCATTTGTGTTTCTGCATTCTCATTTCCCCATGAGAATGCAGTAATCCTACTATTCCCATTCAGGTAAATACTTTTTTTTTCTTTCTTTATTGTGAAAATAGCAATAGGATTTGGCCCATGGGGAAATAAAACTGTAGCAATACCTCAGATATTTTATGCATTGTATCATTAATGTATTTGGATAAATAGCTTTGATATTGGAGCTCCCATCCGCACTGTTCCTTCAGCTTCTTGATTTGAGCTTGTTCTCCAGGTCAGAGATTCAACTCATCAACATTTTTTAGTCTTCGTTAACCTTGGTGTTATATTCACTTGTTGGTATTTTCATACCTCTTATATTTCTTAAAGACTTCTCCAAACTTAAATTAAAGCTTGTTGGTACTACAAAACACTTAAATTGGCTTACAACTAACGTAATGGAGTTCTGCTTGTAAGAACAAGGTGGTTTTCAGTGGTATGATGTACAAGCTGACATTCCCAGCTAACATAGGCTGAACACCACATATGAGCGTTTTACAGAACAGCTTTGATGAAAATTCCCCCTAAAATCAGCTAAGATTTGAAATTAAGTGTAACCCAACAGCTTGAAGGCAGGGGCTGAAAGAGAAAGACCCAGTGCTCGTTCCCATTTCTGCCAGCCCCGCTGGAAGCAGCAGGACTTAGGCCAAAGCAGGGAGGCAGCATGGACACTTGTGTGACCAGCTCACCACGTACCTGCACACACGCTGCTGTGCCACTGCGAAAATACGCTCTGAGCTGTGGGAAACAGAGTAACCACATCCCTGGGGCTCTCCGTCTGGGATAATTTATGTGCACTTCCCAGTGTCTAGCATCAGTTCACCTATCTCTACATCTCTAGCCATATCTCTGTACAAAAACCTTTTTAATGTGAAACCCTTTTAATTCAAAACCAAGAAAACCCTTTTAATTCAAAACCAAGGTTGGCATAAGCTTGACTAGAGCTGATGGTATGTTCAAGGAGATTTAGGGTTGGTTTTTATTTTCAGTTTATAAGACATAGTGAAACTGATTCATATACACAAGTACCTGGAACTCTTTAGTATTTTTGGAAATAAAGTACTCATGGATAAGTACAATGTTTATAATTTTCTATGGCATCTTTTATGCATGGATCTCAAAGCTTTTTCCTAATATTAAATATACTTAAACACTACATGTGTTATTCCCATTTTAAGGAAAAAGTGACACACAAAGAGGTTGAGTAATTTGGCAAAAAGGGACACACAACCCAGACATCCTGGACTCATGCCTTAGTCAGAGAACAATTCTACTGGGACTAGGTGTTCATTCTGTCCTGCTAAAATTAGCTTATTAATAGGATTATGAAGTGAGAGACTTAATATTCCACTAAGATCTGTAAGATGGCTATAGTTTCTAATACTTGAAAGTGTGTCTGGATTGTGATACTCTATGAAGAAGAATACATTCACCACTCAGCGATACATTACCATTCACCAAAAAAAACAAACCGAAAAAAGAGTAATTTGCTTTTGTAAATAGTGAACACATGGACAGTAAATAAAAAGAAAAATCATAAATGTTAATCACCAGGGAACTAGAAGAGTTCAGGGAACGCATCTCCCAAAATGTAAGCTTTTATAGCAACATATGTGTTTTTAGAAGGTAAGTTAAATTTTTAAATGTGCATATGTTGGATAAATGAACAATAATACAAAACGATATCTCAAAAGAGATTTATAATGAGAGATTTACAGTGACACTGAACATGTAAGTTTAGTAATTCAGTCAATAGAAAGTGTTGAAATTTAAAAACTAGAATGTTATTTAAAAATCAACAGGTAGCTAACCCATTATATAAGTCAGGAAATATTTGCTTCCTTAAATTCAGAGACTGAATTTTCAAAGAAGATTTGAAGGTAATAGCAGGTCAAAATTTGGCTTAACAATGTCTAGGAAGTTATCTCTTTTTTACTGTATTATTAACAATGTAAAATTATCCTACACAAAATGTTATTATTATTCTGATAAGTTAAACAAACATATTTACTGATCATATCAATTATCCTGTCTTGCATAAAGTAATTTCTTAGTAGATTAGCAATCAAACTGGCTCTGACTTCTGCCCCTGGAAAGCGTCTCTTTCTCAGTTCTCTTTTGCAGTGACTTCTAGATGTTTTATTTTCTTTTGGCGTAAGTGAAATTAAACCGAACATAGCCTTCTTATGATTGCTTTTCATATATAAGTTGCTCTCCATACTGTCATATTCTGCTGTCCGTATTATCACATTCTTCTATCTCTTAAGGTTACCCTACGCTATTTCCTGTATTTCCTTGTGCTAGGTACAGTTAAGCATAAAGGACTGAAGAGTAAACAACAGGTCTGCACAAAGGTCTAAAGCAATGAAGTGCTTCAAGTTATCCCGGATCCAACAAAATTAAAGGATAAGAATACATTTGCATCTCATGAAATGTTTGATTACCAAGCAGCATACTTTCAACATAGGTGACCACACAGCCAAACTTGAGTATTGTCTGTGACAAGGCTTAAATGGTTTGTCAGGAACTTTAAGCTTGTTTTCCTTCATCCAGGTTTGCCTGCAATGAGTCTGCTGGGCTACCGCTGGTGCCCGATTCCCTTAGGCCACCACCAGGCAAGGAGTAATGTATTTTTTCCTGTACCCTGGGCAAACCTCTGTTAAAAGTAGGAGGTAGGTTCAACTAATCTCAGGTTTGTATTTTGAGTAAATTTAGGCTGCTGTTAATTCTAAGGGTCCTTTTACATAATCAAAACAGAGTAAACAGGCTATAGGAGGTGGTGGGCAGATACAGGCCTGCTAGGGAATACCTTACAGGAAAATTACTCTGGAGAAAATGCAAAGCCACCAGTAGAGTTCTCTGCTGGTTCTCACTGACAGCAGGTCCATGACTAGCACATCTCCTTTTCTCCAGCTCTTATTAATCTCAGCTGGTCCTACGAGTCTTCGGCTATATTTATACAGCACCATAATTAACGTCCAGTACAGATGACTGGGAAGTCTCCAACCAAACCGACAGAAGATATCAATAAATAAGAACAGGCTGTGGGAATGCGTTAATATTGATGGAAATTTCGTTTGGGAATACTTCCGATCCAAATTACATACCTTACAATAGCCAATAAGCCAGGCTCAGTTTGAAATTACTCCTTGGTCTGACTCAACTCTGCACCCAAACCACCAGGCTGCAGGTGAATGCCAAGTGGCTTTCCCAGTCTCTGCTGTTGAAACGGCCCACTTCTCATTATTTCTATGATGTTCTGTGGAGCAAGGACCTGCACCTTAGTTCCCACCGTCCCGATTTACAGTCCTCACAGCTTGCCAAAGGGCTTGCCAAAATATTTAATGATTAACACGGAAAAATCTTCAAAGGAAGAAATTGAAACATCCTGCCCATTTCTAGTTTTTCCAAGAACAGTCTGCCTCAGGGGGTAAGATGTTCCCATATAAATGAAGACACAATAGCAAGGACTTAACCAGAGCGGCCTAGGGGATCACCCAGGCACATTATCTATTCTGGGACAACATCTTTCACCATCTTGGTGGACTGGGAATAGTTTTTAACACAAAAATTGGTGTTATACAGGAAAAAAACATTCCCACTCAATTCTAGCCCTGTGGCTATATGGAGTTGCACCAAAAGCTCATCTGGCTCCCAGGCCTCAGAATCTAGGCAAACACAAAGTTAGCTTAAAATTGTTTCCTGCACTGAGATTACCATGAGTTGGTTCTGGCCCTTCATAAATTCTCTTCTGCATCTGCAGAAGAAACAGTTCAGGGAAGATTTAAAGCATACATTTGTCTTAATCCTAGCTTGCTTTGCCCACCTCTGCATGATCCTCGAGTACAGACTTTCACATGTGGCTCTCACTCTCCCTGTGGGTACCAGAAGATTTGTATGGCAGTAATAGTCCTCACCAATGATACCATGAAAAGGAGGTCCCAATCTGAAGAACTTCCTCTCTCACCTACATCCTCCAATACTTATTATACCATCCAAGGAGTTGCTTTTTGGTTTTGTTTGTTTGTCTGTTTTTAAAGTAGACAAGCTAGGACGCAGAGGACTAACAGCGACTGGTCAAAAGCAGTCTCTCTGTAGGTTTGGAGGACTTCTGCATGGAAATCTGGGCAGGAAGCAATGTATTTGGGAACTGTAACAGCTCTGCAGGTTTCCTATTCAGCTGTTACCCAGGTGGGCCCTGAAGGAATTTCCTTTTAGAAATGAAAGAAAAACATATGGCAGTATCTACATGCACTATTAAAGAACTTCAATATAAACACAACATCCTGAATTATTTTTTTATTTAGAACAGATGGTATTTAAAAAGGGAATGCAAAGGAAGTACTTAAGAAGGGATATACATGGTATAAAACAGGTGAGTCAGGAGAAAGGTTCCAGTCTTGTTTTGCAAATTAAATCTCTTTCTGGAAAAACAAGGCCACTCACATTCTCAACAGATCAGTAGCAAAAATAAAATTAGGGGCCTCATTTCCAGCCTTTTGTGCACGTGTCAAACTGACACTGTTTTCATTCAGGAAACGTGATAGACAGGACTTGCAATGATGATGCAAATCATGACTGAAGCGTACTGGCGAAGAGCTGCAGGGGGTGAAGGAAATATGCATAACGTCCATGGAGTCTGGATCTGCTCCACACTGTTAGTTACCCAATGCTGCAAGAACTGCTGCTGTAAACCATCAAAGGATGGGGGATGTTAACCTCCTGCAACACTGGCTGAAGATGGGAGGATGGTTAAGTCTATCTTTCTCATTCTCTGACACATCACAACTTCATCACTGCATGGGACTGTTGCAACAAGTCACTGACAGCTGCTTTTAGATCATCAGCTCTTCTAATGTCATCAACTTCCTATGTGTCAAAACGTTCTCTCCTTTCTTTTTTTTAATCAACCCAGAGGGATTATTGTGTTTGCGGTGCAGAAATAAGAGTCCGGTGGTCTATCTTCTACTCCCTGTAATAGTGTTAAATTATCTGACCTGGCTTAGGACATGGTGCCATGAGTCGGTTTCCTTGTATTTAAACGAAACTAAAGCTTCCCTGCATCGCACGGGACTAGTCAATTCTATTTAATTAGGATGAAAGAAATTATTCTTTTTGTTGCAATATGCACAAATATTTTATATGTCATTATGTTAAAGTCATAACCACAAACATGACATGTTGCTCAATACCAACAAGGAATCGGAAAGCATTTCAACAGAACAGTTCTTAACGGTGCTTTAGCAAAGATGCCTCTGTTTTGTAATTTTCCTTTCACAGCAGACGTCAGAACAACTAATGAGAGCTTATCCATTGATATAATCCAGCTTTGTATCAGGCAATTCAAACTATTCGTAAAAAATACTCTTTTGATCCTCAAAATCCAGGTGATAAGCTTATCTTTCAAGACTTGAACAATAATTTTGGATTTCTTTTTCTTTTAGCCTCCTGTTCTTGAGATTTTTTTCTCATGTTTTCAAGTTTTTTCTGTAGCTAGAAAGACATGCAGTACTTAATTTGAAAATACATTATATTCTTTCATTTCTAGTGTTGTCTTTACAAGGCACCTATCACTTCACCTGACCTTGATAATATCACAAGATTAACCTAATATTAGCACTAAAACCTGCATGACCTTAAGAATTAAAGTTCCAGTGAGGAAAGAGTCACGTGATAAAAACATATGTGCCATATGCCAGCACGTAAATGTACAGGTACGTAGTCCTTCTAGAGGACTTCCTCATCTATGTATCAATAACATCTATTATTGAGACTTAATGGGTTGAGATTTGTCTTTATAATTCAGTATATACAACTGATTTGTAAATTTCCATGTTTGCTGCCATGAGATCAACAGCCCCGCTTAGCAGAGACCCCACGTTTCCTTGTTTGACCTTTTACTGATCATGTAGTGGCTAAAGCTCTTTGTTTTGCTCTTGCTGTCCCTGCTGGTTCAAGCCGAGTTTTGGCTTTCCTAGCCCCCTCCCTGCATGCCTGGGCGATATTTCTAAAGCCCTCCTTTGTAGCCTGGCCCTGCTTCCACCTTCTGTATGTGGCTGTTTTGTGGTGGAGTTGCACCAGGAGTTCCCAGCTTGGTTGAGCTAGGTTGCTGGTATGCCTGCTTGTTTCCCAGGTATCGGGATGGACCATTTTCATACCTGGACGACACAGTCCATACAGACCTGGTAGTTCCCCTTATCTTCTTCACCCTTCAGAGCTGCTCCCCTATGATCCCAGCTGCCCACTTCCTGGACAAGCCACAAGCTACTTGCCCAGTGCCCCACGTTTGGGCTCTGTGACGCTCCTCCCTCTCTCCTCTCAGGTTCTTCATCTCCACTCTTTCATGCTCACCATGACCAACGCTACCATAGGTTACCACCGCCCCTGCTGTTGCCTCCTTGGCAGGGACAGCAGATCCATCAGTGCAATCTCCTAGTCTGGCCCAATCAGACTAGTTGGTGTCACCCCTGTCATCCCTGACACCCTCCAGAAATATCCAGGACTGCATGTGTCCTATCGTGCTGCCCTTCCAGCAGGTGATAGGGAAGTCCATGGCCCCCAGGAGCACCAGGCCCTGCCCTACCCAGGCTTCCTCAAGGGGTTTGAGGAAGACATTCACTCCCTCGTCCTTAGTCTGTGGTTGGTAACATGCTTCCTCCATGCTGCCGCCTTCCCTGGCCTCCCTTTGGATCTGACCCATGAACTCTCACCAGACCCTTTTCTGTCCCACAGGAGAGCTCCATACATCCAAGCTGCTCCTTAGCTTTGAGGGTATTCACCCTCCTCTTCTTCCCTGCCCATCTTTCCTGATGAGCTTGTGCCCTCCATTGAAGCACTCCCACTGTCTTGAATGCTCAAAGGCACATTACTTGATGCATTAAGTGTTCAGTCTCTGTTTCTTCTACATTTTGATCCCACAATACGGTATCAAAACCAAAACAGATTCCACCTGTTTATCCACTGTAGACATAATTGCCCCTCACAGGTAGGTAAGTAGTTAGTCTCATATGGATCACTTGGATTTGGAGAAAGGCAGGGACATTCACACCTGCCCACTCTTTACGAGGCCACTCAGGATGAAGGTTGCATAGAACAAGACACAGTTAGATCCCAAAAGATTCAGGGTTCCTTCCTTCCTTCCTTCCCTCCCTCCCTCATTGTCTTTTTCTACTTTTCCTTTCTTTCTTTTTTTCCCTTCCTTTTCTCCTTTCCTTTCTTCTCATTTTCCCTATATCCTAAGGAAACGGTGACAAGTAAACTTCCGTTTTCCTCGATGCTGTGAAGGGTTTGATATTTCTGCCAGGAAAAAAATCTCTACATTTTGCAACTGAAACTCCTATTTTTTCCTTACAGAAGAGAGTTCTTAACTGAATTCATACAGACCGGTGATGAACCTAAATTGAAAAATGGTCAAGTCTTTTGCAGAACAAGAAGTGTCAGTTTTCAGATAGTCCTTAAAGACTACTAAACCTTCAGTCATCTTGTAAAGAAAAGGCCAACCATAACTAATTTTTTGTGAGTAACGTGAATAACATGAGTTCATCAGGAAATAGAAACCTTCACAGAAGTCAGCTATTTTTATTGTCTTGGACAAATTTATCAAAGAACTGGTATTTGATCATATATTCAGTAGAGAAAAAAAAAATACTCAAAGAGCCAAGATGATGATATATTTTAGTACACAATTTCCCCAGTAATTTAAATTCTTTGTTCCATGACTTGAAAGCTATGAAAAAGTATTGAGACGCACAATATTTTTTTAATACTGTGCCTCATCTTCCACACCAGGATTTTGTACTGTATCAAAAATTTTCTCCCAGCTTTGGCTCTTTTGGAAGCCATCTTTTGTTACTGTTCAGTCCAACACATTTGTAACTGAGAAATGAGGTATGCAGTAACTACACAAGCTCTACAGCTTTTAGTCTATCAGCATAATAATATGAATGCTGAGTGAAAAGTTGAGTAAAATGAGAGTCAAAGTATTGGTTTTGATCAAAACTACCTAGGAGAGAACTGAAATTGTAGTGAATGGTAAAATTCCATCATGAGAAACGGGGGGTAACAGAGGGGTCTCAGATACTACACTTAGTCTCCGAATAGTATCATTGTGTATGTAGAGACAAGAACACAACTAAACCGAGACAGTGACATTTTTCAGGTGATATGGAAAAAGTCAAGAAGAGATGTGAGAAAATTTAGGATGGCATCAGGAAGTGAACGGACAACGTGCTGATGAATGAACTTCAGTACTGACTGG
Organism: Stercorarius parasiticus; assembly: GCA_013396915.1. Lineage (NCBI taxonomy): Eukaryota > Metazoa > Chordata > Aves > Charadriiformes > Stercorariidae > Stercorarius > Stercorarius parasiticus. Next base: position 682,697 of record VWZL01003093.1, read on the forward strand.
TGGGCAAAGTTTAGGCTACTCGTGCCTGCCTCGTGGTTTCTACAAGGGCAAGATACATTGGTATTATCATCCAAGCACTGCATTGGGCATACCTTGCTCCCTGCTGCTACTACCCTCCCCCTTCCTCCAGAAACTGCTGCCTGAGCTCATCTCAGGCAACATGAGCTTTTCCCCACTAAAGTTCAAGCTGAAACGTAGCTATCCCTACCCTGCAGGGGAAGGAGGCCCCAGTCCCTCTCCCACTTCCCTTCTCCCAGGGAATGACGTGCCATTTCTACAGCTGCACCCCTGCCCACAGCTTTGTAAATCACTGCAGGAAAGGGAGCCAGCTGCCACGTGGGCTTCGAGGACAGCACAGGAACAGACTGTACCTGATGCAAAGCTATTGGCGGGGTAGTCAGGCATACAAGGAACAAGGCAAATAGTGCCGGAGCGACACAGCTGTCCATAAACTGGGCGTGCAACATCAGCTGGTCATCCTCTCTCAGAAAGAATGCTACACAACTGGAAGGCTGGAACACCCTCCAGGGAGTGAATTTTAAGACTATTTAAGACTATCAGGGGAACATGACAAAAAAATGTTTTTAATGAAGTTTTGCAGAAGGTAGATAAGGAAATCCTGTTGTCCCTGATTCCCTTGACCATGGCAGAAATGGGAAATGTCTGCCTAGGTATGCCTCTATTATACTTGACAAGGACCTGCAGGAAATTAATATCTATGATTCTCGTGCCTTTAAGGTAATGCAAGGCAAGGACTGAGGGGACTGGAATTTTGTACAAAAGCTCTGCTAGGGCATGTAAGCGCACGAGGGAGTAGGGCCTGCATATTCTAGAGGCAGTCTCCAGAGCAGGAAGCAATACTTATGGGTCGAAGTATTTCTGTGTTTGAGGTCCAAGAGACTTCATGTCCAAGAGGCAGGTTTGCTTTCCTTCCAGTCAGAGGAACTCCAGAGGAGGTACACCACTCCCAAGCTGCTTCACCATGTTACGTGGATCCATCACTCCACTCAGCTAGTTCAGGGCTACTTACACCATACTTCATTGCATGATCAAGGCATTAGCCCTGTGATCAATACACAGTGTACTTCTATCTCACACACAACAGTTTTAGACTTGGGATTGCTCAACTTGAAAACCAAAGAGGACATCTTCACTGTGAATACTGTTGCAACCTACTATGATAGCCTGGTCAAAAGGAACAGTGATATAGTGCAAGACTTGATCACTTGAAAAACTATTTAAGTAACCGTGCAATTAATGTGTTTTATGCCCAGTGCAGTTACTTGTGTCTGTGGTACTTCATAGGCCATGCTAACTGTTTATAGCTAGTTTGGTCAGGTCTACATTATACTGTTGTCACAGAAATGGCTGCAACATAGGCAATTTATCACAAAGGAGCCCTCAAAAGGCATTAATGATTTGTGCTTTTCCTTCCATCACTCAGCTTTTGAATGAGACCACACAGATAGGAGTGAAAGAACAAAACACACTCATAAACTTTTACAGACCTAGATGCAGGTGCACGCTCAGCATCTGAAGCTAGTTGTTTATGGTCTTCATGATAATTCTCTAATATTAGTGATGTTTGAGTAAAATTTCCTACCAAAAAGAGAACTCACCAGTGCTATCAGCAGTTGGTAAATGATTTATAGGATCTATATCGAATAACTAGGTGAGAAAAAAAAGCTGGAGTACATTCTGCTGTTAACACTGTAACAGGTAATGTCATATCTAAAATAGATCTTGTCAGTTTTAGTAAAACAAGTGCCCTACTGAGTAATTTTAACCTTAACTTCTTAGTGCAAGCACAAGTTTTGGTTTATAGGAATTTCACAGGATTTTACCGTTTTAAAAAGTAAATAGGAACACACTTCCCTCCCCCTCGGTTGGGGATGTACTTTAACCTCTAAAAGGCTTCACTGGAAAGACTCAACAATTTGCCAGGATTAGTATTTCCAATATAAGACTTGACCAAGTATGAGTTATGAGTGTTGAGAAGGACCAAGTCATACAGAGGCATAACTATAGGAAAGTATTTGCTCATCCTTTAAAGTCCTGTAAATAAATCTCTTCCTTTACTCTGCTGACTTCATATTTGGAGGTAAAGTTCATATACATATTTAATCTACAATCATGAAAGTTCATAGAAGAGACCTGTACTTCAGGACTAAAAATCAGATAAAACCACTACTAAAAAAAAAAAAAAAGGCAAGCCCAAACTGTTGTGGCAGATTTGGAAAAACCACTTAACATATGTATTTATGCTAATAACAGAACACTGACATTAAAGTTACTGTTGGCTCATGCAACACAATGTATTCTAATAGTGAAAACTCGACACTAGCTAGCAGTGTTAACACATGGCAACAGGTAAAAAGACCTGATCGAAGTCGCAGAAGTCATACCTAGCTCCAATCTGGGTCATATTACAGGTGTTGCAAACTGCTGCATAACCAGAGAATGACAATATTTGTCAGACATAATTATTTACATGCACAGAACAACCCTGGGCACCTTTTTTCAATATCATGAGGGCACCACCAGCCCTGACTGGCCCTGACCACCCTCTGCGGCTCCCCCCACCTGCCCCCAGTTCGGGACCCCATAGCAGCCCCCCAGGGCCACCAGCCCCTGCCCCAGTGTTGGTGCAGCAGGACTGGTCTCCTGCCCTGACCCATCTGGGGAGCCCCCAGCGCTCCTGACCCATGCAGCATCCTGAGCATATTGCAATCATTTAAGTAAACCGTGTTAGTCACAGCATCCCTATGAAGTGGAAAATCAACTATCCTTTATAGAAAGTAAACGAAAGTCTTTAATTTCATCTGGAATTATATACGTATTTGGTTAAAAATCCCAAGATGGAAACACATCTCACTCTCACATGGTAAGACATAACTAAAATGCATCCCGGAACTAGATGATCTTTAAGGTCCCTTCCAACCCAAACCATTCTATGATTTTATGATTCAATGATTTTTTTTTAGTAAACAATTTTATTTTTATCTAAGTGAGTTTTAAGTGGGAAACTTACTTTTAATTGAGTTAAAAAAAAAAATAAAATCAGCAATCAGACTTCTATTAATGTTTCTTTTCCCAAGCTTTGCAACTGATAGGAGAGAGAGTTACCAGGGAGAGAAACTGAGGCTGATCCCACCCACCAGCCAGCTGTCTGAAAGCAGGAGAGCAGGCTTGTAGCTTCAGGCTGGCCACAGCACATCCCATCCAGTGCCCAGTAGGGAAGTCTGACCAGAAAACCAGGGATACAGTTATTGGTGAGGCACGTATGGAACACAGAACTCCTTTAGAAACCAGTCTTCATTAACTCTGTTTTTTACGGAAAACTTATTTTAGACAAGTCTTTGAAATGCAGCTTGCCATAACTATGTTTTTTTCATCAGCAACTACATTCCAGTACTTAACGAATGCGGCTGTCTCACTATCACATATAACTTTCCGATAAAGCAAGCAATTCACCCAACACAGCGCCATAAAGCAGTGGCAGAATCAGAAGAAAAGTAGGAATCCCAGTTCCCTCTTCCCTGACAAATTGTGAAGCTATACTTCCTTTAGTTTTTCTTCATGATGTAAAGTCTATCACTCTTTTACAGAGATTATATTTATCTACTTAGATTGCTGAAAGAAACCTGGCTTTACCATGCTTTGTATCAGAACTTCTCACAGCACAGCTAATGCATAAATCTTAGTCCTGGGCTACTTAAATGCTGACTGACACAACTGTTAAACAGGCAGCTTTAACAAAAAACTTACGGTTTTACAGTTTCACAATGCCTATGATCTCAGGATATAAAGCCAGGCTGTAGGTACAGAGGAGCAAAATTGTACAGCCCTAAAAAAAAAGAGTCTAAACAGTGTGACCATATCATGAATCATCTAAATTCCTTTCTGCCCACGCTCTTTGGAGTTATTTATGACAAATTCAACAAGTTGAACAAAGGGAAAAATGGAACAAACAAATGCTGTTGTGTTTCAGCTCTGGCTACCGTCAAACTGGGCTTTTAACCAAGGTGGACCTGTTCTGTTTTTCCTTACAGATCATCACTGATCTGAGAATGTGCAGTACCTACAAGTGCAATTGCTCTCCCTTTACTTGCAAATTATACCTTTGCAATGCAGAACCATAAAAACAGCGCTGCTAGGCCCCTTGTAATTACTCTCCTTTAAAATGGATATTATATACTTCTCACAAAATCCATGAAGGCTAATGAAGTCCTTTAAGTTTTACAGGTGGAAAAGTACAGTGTTTGCCCCTTGTTTATGTGCAAATTTGAGAAATGGCTTCATCAGAAAAGTGATTTTAGAAGCACTTGGTGCTATGACCTATTCACAAAATAAGAAATATTACCTTGTCAATTTAAAAATTAATTGTGGAAGGAAGAAAGGTACCAGAGTAAACACATTTCTGCAATCATGCAGTATATGTCAAGAATATGTTAAGAAAAGGACATCTTATAGACTGTTGACTACTATGGGTGTCCCTTTCTTCTCCAGCCACCTGTTCCCAGCCCCCTTCTTCTACTAGCTTGTGCCAGTTTGATCTGGCAGTAAACCAGTCCATAGTAAAAAAGAATAAATCTTTTCACTGTTTTGCCAGGTTGTTTTTTGATTGGTTTCATGTCCCAGAATTGATTTACCAAGAAATCATCTAAGCAGTATTGTTCTTGCAAATGGGGGGACTGTAGCAGTGCTGGTTTAGATAAATTTGCGCTGCCTTGAAGCCACACCATGTAGACAACAGCATTTCCACTGTACACAATCTTAGCTGCCGATCTTCATTTGATTCTATATTTGGTTTTTCTTTGCACCAGCATTTATTTTCCCCTGATGGTATCAAAAGCCACTTACCATAAAAGTTCTTGAGGAGAATAACGAACACATTATATATTGTTTTCTTCTCAGAGTTCACTATGATGCACAATGGCATGTTATCATGCAATGAGAAACACAGCACTGAGCAGCACCCAGTTCATTTCAATTGTACTGTGAACCTGAAGGGACCTGCCCAACAATGGTGTTCAAAAAAAAGTATTTAACTTTGGTGGGAAATGTCACAGACTTCCATTGAAGCTTTTCCTTCCTTAATACAGCAGCGAGAAGTTTAATAACTTTAAGCAACATAGCCCTCAAGTTCCCACAAAGAAAGTATTTCAGAGCATTTGCTGGTTTGCTGTAGAAAAGCATAGCATGAAACCAATGGTAAACGGTATTGTTTTACATTACATGTGTACTTATTGTTTCATAGCATAATGTTCAAAGAGGAAATACCTCTGACAGACTGCACTATAAAAATATGGGATTAGCAGCAGAGTCAGGACTAAATTCACAGAATCACAGAATGGTTTGGGTTGGAAGGGACCTTAAAGATCACCTAGTTCCAACCCCCTGCCATGGGCAGGACACCTCCCACTAGA
>VWZL01003093.1:703872-747688 GCA_013396915.1 Stercorarius parasiticus
ACAGAAAAGAAAGGCAATTGGTTAGTTCATGACTGCAAAAGTTAATTTGGTTTAAGGGCTATGAAACTTCAGATTCTCTCACCAATATTTATTTCCCTGTTCTTTTATTGACTGCCATTAGGGCCACAACACTGCAAAAACGTATCAGGAGAAAGGAAATAGATGGAAAAAAAGAAAATCTTACTATTCACAACATAACTTATACAAAGATCATACAAAGCAGTCTAATGATCTGCGAGCTTGATCTCTAGCCAGTTTTAACTTTATTCCTGAGAATGGGATTGTCATCTAAGATTTTGGTTTGGCTCAGAACCAAAATTTGGATATGAATTTCCACTCAGTTCAAGAATGCTTGGATCTACACTTAGTCTGGGACTATAATATCAACGAAGGGCATGCTAATTTAAGAGAACTAAAAGGAACAGATTGTAGAAAAATCTAGGATACCGTGGGTAAAAATTGCATAGTGCTGGGAGAAATAATGCTTAGAGCAGTAACCTCACTTTGCGGTAGGACTAATATAACTTGCAGAGCTGAAGGTACAATTGTAAGATTCAAACAAGTAAATGATAAATTCATAGATTCTCTGCAACTCTACTGCAGCAAAAACGTTATCCAAAGGGGATATCAAGTGACTGCTGGAAGTCTGGAAGGTGTTTTCTAGGGCTGTTTATATTGGACTGCACAGTGATGAAAGCTATTTTTATGTTAGGATTGTGTCAAAGCCGTTAGGGGAAGCTATCAGCCTAAACCCAGAATTAGAAATCTTGCATAGCTTGGAAAAAAAAAAAAAAGAAAAAAAAAAGGCTAAGACAGAGTACCCTGCCCTGGGAATTTTGTTACTATATGACTTAACACATCAACTAACCTCTCACAAAGGAAAGGAAAATAGTTTTGGTGAGAAGAAAAACATCTCACGCTCTCAAAGAGTGTACAATTCACCTCTTTGCTCACTTTATTTTGATGTAAACTGTAAATTTCTCAAAATGCAGACCTCTTTACACATTAAGTATAAATTTAACAGTGAATGGGATGATGACCATAGTCCACCTTGGCAAGACAAGAAACTCCCCTCAGCTGTATTGTTGGTTCCTTGCTAGCTCTGATCTTACTCCAGAAGTGAACAAGAACAAATATTGGTCCCTGGCTTCATTCCTCCTTTCTTTGGTTCCTTGCCTTACAGGAATAATGAGATATATGACCGAGAAAAAGAAGAAGGCAAGATCTGTGGCATCTACTGCTAGCTCTTGCAGAGCATCTTAGGAACCAGTGGTGCAGTGAGCATGAGTACTAATGAAGTCTGGTTTCCTACAGATGTGCTCCTGGTCCTCCAAGCTCTGAGTGTTTCTTCTGGGTGAGGTTCCTGATGTCTTACAAGGAAATAAAAAAATTGTAGTAGGTATCCACATAGAAACTTTGGAGTCACTCATTTTTATGAAGCTTACAGTAACTATTGCAGAATTCTTCATCTCTGGTAAATTTGATTGAAGTCTGTCAAAGAATCAAAGGGAGAATATGGACACAGCTGGTTGGGCACAGTGTAATCACCTGCGGCTTCTTCTCTCAGGGAACTAAACAGGACATACTTTCAGTAGGTGAGAAATTAAAGCACAAATTGCCACTGTAGAGTGGAACAGTCACGGTAGACCTGAGCTGACAGAATCACAGAAGGCACAGGATGATCCCTTGTGACTTGTCATGTCAGCAATCATTTGGTTTAGTCTACCTACCTTTAACTAATGTCGGTATCTATGGGAAGAATCCTGAAGACTAGCAAAGTAAAATAAACGCCTGCACCCCACCATCAGCCCTTCGAGACACAAAACAATTTCATAAAATAAGCCAAAACCTAAAAGTATCCAGTATCAGTAGATAATAGAAGCAGTTAAAAACAATTTGGCCTTGTAAAAGCATACTTCTCATCTGTTCAGTATTACAGAGGACTAAGCAACTGATCATGGTTGATATTCTGTAACACCATTCTAAACTAGGAAAATCTTTTCCACAGATTCAGTTTTGCTGTAATTGATATTTTATTCTTTTTCTTCTATACTGAAGAGCGTGGATGGAACATCTAACATCTTGCTGTTAGAAGTACTGTCTTGTCTTTAGTGGGCAAGCAAATTCAGAAGAGCAGAGTTTGGCATGAGTGTGTACATATATATATATAAAAAAAAAAAAATATTTATTTATATATAAAATATAACCACAGAAGCAAATGTTGATCCTCACCATAACAGCATAGTTCAAAATAAAGTGAATCCATATAGCTTATATTTACAATGTTTTCAGACTAGATTTTTATTCCAAGATAAATTTCAAGCTAATCTGAATTCCAGTTGTAATGGCATTATTCACAGATTATCATGCTGCGGCATATATGTATGACAGAGACAAGAACTGTTTGTCTGGAAACAATTTTATTTGCAAAGTAAATTGGGACCTGAATCTAAACTAATATGGTTTTGCATTCTCCTGTCTCTCAGCCAAACAGGCTGCTACCTCAAAGACTGAAACTCCATGCACCATTATTTATATTGACCTAGTTTAGTCCCTCCATACTGTCGCTCTGCAACAGGCTCTGGGAAGGAATACTTTTTTCCCCCATCACTTACCGTAAAGCAGCAGACTTCTAATATCCAAGAATAATATTGTAAAAGGTAGTCCATCTGGGGCCTTGTTACAAGCTCAAGGAAACTTCTCTGTGACATGACACCAATAGGTCCCCACCCTACAGATAAATATTGGTTCCCTTCAAAAATTAGCGTTATAAGCTAAGATACAGAGCCATGGTATTTTCTGGCAGAGTGGTGCAGCTCAGCCCAAAGAAAGCCTTGTTAATGACTGTAAGGATATGGCTGTGCTCATGAGTAAGTGAACGGACACTCAAGACAGCTCTAGAGAAAGTAAGCACGTGGAGGAGGTAAAGATGTTAAGAAAGAGAAGCAGAGGCTGAACATATTTGTCCTTAAAATCTTCACTTAAAGTATTCAGAACGAAGAACTGTACTGAAACTATACTGACGCTTTAAGATACAGTTCAAAGCACAAAAAAGACAACAGGAACATTGTCATCACATTAAGAGGGAAGGAAACTTCTTTAGGTAATATAGGAACCAGTTTGAATTTTCCCTGAGGCTCAAATCCCATCATTATTTTTTTGCCTAAAAACGTTCAAGGTTTTTCATCTTTTCCAATTCCCTTTTGGCAAACACCTCATCATGTTCTGTGCTGCTGGCTCCAACCAAAATTTACTACTTAAACGTCCATGAAAAGGTTGTTCTCATGGTATTTCCTCCCAAGCCAAAAATCACATATTACCGGAAATCTTGCAAGAAACCCAAATCTTGCAAGATTTCTAGCCTAATTAGACTTGGATAAAGAAAACTGACCAACTTCTGATGATCTTGACTCCCACAGTTTGTCAGTTCAGGTGTATCTACAACTTTACCAACCCTACAGTTTGGATTTACTTTCTTCACTGTCTCTGCTATGCAGAGAATTTGAGTTTTTTTACACCCAGCTGCAACCATGGCTGCAGAAATTTTGTATTCTGTGCCACGTCACTACCCAAAATTCATGGCTATGAGCAGAGCTTACATGCTAAGGTGCAGCATTGGGCTGTCACGGTTATGCCATGTTAAAGATAAAGTAATTTGAAGCAAGTTACCACTATAAAAAAATGTTAGCTCCAGACTACAAGAAACAATGCAACTTGATTTTTTTTTAAACTAATCTTCAATCTATCCATAGAAGAATCAATTTTTAGCTAGTTGGCTGTATTTTGAAGGGCTACTAAGAGGTAAATATGCGTGCAAGACACAAGGAAGCAGAACAAACAAGGCTATGCTGGTTCTTACTTTTTTCTGAGCAAAAGGTCCAGTCCTACCTGAAAAGCCGATCCACCTCTCCTTAGAGCTACTCTGAAAACGTGTTGAAAATTTTCTTCTTGTAGCACGGACCAATACAGTACAGAATTCCTTGATAAACACTGCAAAAGGTCAACCTGAGACTGGTCCTCTCCCTGAGCAGTTCCACAATTCAGAGAAAAAGTTCCCTTGACCACATGATTAGTGGATACAGCTGTATTAATCACCTCCAGGAGAGTCAGGCAAGTTGAATCAAACTTTCTAAATGTGCATTAACTGTCAGGCTTTTATTGCTCACTTGCTGTAAAGTGCAGTCATAACACCCAAATATGAAATCTTTCATTGGCAGTAACTACATGCATTTGACCTTTTGGAAAATATCAAACAACACACCTGGCTTCTGAAAGTCTGTGAACAGCAGAAGTCTTTGAATTTTTAATCTCTCTTCCTCACCCTTGCCTGGAAACTTGATAGAAATAATTTCTTCTGTTAAGAAGTCATAACTAAGAATTTTACTGCTAAGTTTCAAGAGACAGGAAAAATGGAATGAAGCATCCAAACTGCACATGTCAAACACCCCAGCTACTTGGTTGGTCCAGCAACAGTAGAAAGTGTTAAATATGGGTTGAACAGAGCCAACCTGAAGCAGCATAATTTTATTTGTGTCAGGGTGACATATACAACATCTAGAACATTATTACTGCGTGTGCATAAACTTACTGGGAAAATCCCATAGTCAGAAATCAATAACTAAGAATGAAAGACTTAGGAAAAATTCTTCAAAAGAGGAATTTGTTTATGAAGGAACACAATGCAATCCTTTTAAAATATAGATCATTTCCTGTCAAGCAAAAAGGTCTTAGTGTTGTGATGCTCGCTTGCACGTTCTACTGTTATTTTACACTGCTAAGGCACTCTTCTACACCATCCCTGAGCTGTTAACCTCAAGACATGACCTGACAATGTCAGGGAGCAGAGTGTGGGGCTGTTCCACGAGGGAGGAGAAGCTGGGGTCCTCCTCAATGCCCTTACCGATGGGTGCTGTCCTGCAGGGTCTGAACACACCAGGCTGGTATCGGGGTCCATCAGCAGCGCCAGGCACAGCAAGTGATGAACCAGGGTCAGGGTCCACCCATGGGGTCCAGTCTGGAGCAAAAAGGGGCAAAGACAGAGACAGTCTGGAGACAAGGCTGCAGTGTGGGTCTGAGGTCCATCCATGAGGCAGGGCTGGAGACCAGCACTCTGCTAGCATGGCTCCAGACAGGTCTAGATGCCCCAGGCTGGGCTGAAATGGGGTCCTGGGCCATGGGCAGGGTGGGGGTGGCCACAGGGAAGGCTGGGCAGGGACAGCCAGGACTGATAGTGCCCTTGGGGCCATGGCACTCAGCTGATTCTGCCTAAGGATATCTTTCATGGGTCTGAGGGTTTGAGACCCAGTAACCAAAGAGTAAAACATTTTCATCCCTTTCATTACAGGCTTTGGAACCCATTCCTGTTTCTACACATAACGTTCAGTAACAAATACATACTAGAAGCCTGGCTTTTCCTGTGTAACCTTAAAGCTGCTAATTTCTGGGCTGCAGCTATCCAAACATTTCCCAACATCTACCACTGCAAATTTCATGCTAACAATCAGTTTAGGGGTGTTGGCTGTTCCTTGCCCAGCCCAATTACCCAAGGGAACTGAGGGAGAAAACAGAATCCATCAGGATTTATTCAACACAAAATGAACCTGAAAAATAGGTCACTTTTTTTCCCTTTGCCAGAGCTCCACCAGGTACTCAAAACATTAAATGTACGGGTAGCTTGAACTCCCCAGTTTCCATGCACAATGAGGTCAAATTCTGTCTCAAAACCAGATTACTTTTATGATAAAGTAACTAGAGAAATATTGCTTGCCTAAAATTCTCCTATGAGTCTTTCCATGCAAGCATGACTGAGAAAATCATTCCCTCATTTGGCCCTGTTCATACCTATGAAACTTGTATTATTCTCTTGGAGGAACGGCATGGCTGGATCATGCATTCTCAACATGTCAATGAAGGTACCAGACATTGCAGGATGATCTCTCTTCCACCCAGATCACACATGAAAATCAGACCTCTCCCATTCCACTGAGCAAAACCAGGTAGTAGGACAAACACAATGTAGAAATGCCAAGTGAAGATAAAACTCACTTTTCTGGTCTTCTTTCTGACCATCAAGTGTGGGCTGAAAAACAGAATCCTTATGCTGCCCATTTCTCCCTGAGCTTCAGGTCCAACACCTGAGTCACTCTGAATGTGAGGACCAGCACAATATTTGTCTGCCGTATTTTTGTAGTTGTTAAAAACATTTTGCAGAATGGTTTCAATGCGCTTATTTTATATTTTTTTTTAACTCAATTTCAACATGACCTTTTCACTCCGTGTAAGCACGTCCATCAGCCTTTAGCTCCGGGCAAGTGCTGTGCACAGCACTCCAGTGTGTAGCAGCACATCTCCCAGGGATGTGCGAAGGGAGGTAGCCCTACCTCCCCTGAGGCTCAGCAAGGAGTCATCCTGTTAACCAGAAGCTACTTTACTTTCCTACCTTTGAACTCATGTTGTTTGGCATTTTTTCTCATAATAGTTATATCCTCAGAGACCTTGGAAATCCCCAGCTCACGCATTTTCTCAGACTAAACAGTTTTCCATTCTTTTATCTCCATTATTGCATTTATTGCCAATAGCCTTTTTCACAGTCTGTATGAAGACAAACTAAGTTCCACCTCAGTCCCACCTACTTTGATGGCAGCAAAACCTGTTCACATCCTTTAAAGCCAGCCTTGGTCGTCATGAAAAATGTGTTACATTCCTTGTGTTGTGGAATAAGGGTAAACTAGTACAAAAGAACTAAAATTCCTGGGTTTGGCAAGGTAAGGGTTGTTTGGAGAATCTATACCATAGGAGCTGTTGTGGACCTCCTGCTCCTTGCCCTGTGCCCTCGCATGCTCTGGAGCAGCACACGGGAGGGACAGGCTACAGGACAATCCTGGGGTCTTCCCTGCAGCAGCTGAATTAGCAGGGAGAGGGTGAGGGATCTCTCCTGACTTGGAAGCAGCAAACCATGTGGAGAGCTCACTCCCAAAAAGAGAAAGGATCCATTTCTCAATCTCACTCTATTAATTTTTGCGCATCCAAAATCTATTTTGTTATAGTTATAATGTCACGCAGAGTCTTAACTCCTGGAAGAACAGAAGAACCTGTAACGATGCTGTTATTTATTATGTGACAAATGACGCTGTGCTCTCATTCTCCTCTTCTGCTCTTATTTCATGCTCTTCATTTCATTCTCCAGGAAAATGTTCATCTCCTTTCTGTGTGGATGCACACTGATGAAAACAGGTGGTTAGTATTCCGCCCAGCCTCCATTACAGAGGCTACTAACTCATTTCGTGTGCATGCTTGTACAGCCAGACCAAAATATAAGTATATAGAAGCAGAGTTAGAAAAAATAAACCAGAGCCATCTATAACTGATTTTAGCATCTGTTATGCTTTACATGCTGACTGTTCAGGTATATTGCCAAATTCACTCACAGTTTAATCACTTCCCCCAATATTTTAAAGAAATTCCTCATTTGTATTACGATGTAGCACTATACACAAAAAAACCACAACCCAAACAAACAAAAATTAAATTTAATGTTCTTTGCCTACACTCCAGAGAAAAAAGAAGACATACCTTGTCACCCCGTGCTGCATAGGAGTAAGAGGAAGCAGACCTGGTTTCCAGAGGGTCCCGTGGAGCACTTGGTCCCCAGCGCTCATCAAGCCCCTTGGGAAGGTAAGCTAGACCAACTGGGGAGTTGGTCAGACCTGCGTGTGAACACAGCCTTACCGGGCAAAGAGCGACAATGAAAACCAGTAACACCCAAATACCCAGTCAGCCCGACTGCTGTCTCTGGGCACCTTAGTGAAGCCCAGTGCTGAGCTCTTCCCTTAGGCGTTTGAGAGACTATTCCCCTTGCTAAGCTGTATGTTATACCCTGCTCTTCACTCATGCTCCGTAGTGACCCTTCAGCAATCCATCTCCTGCAGCTGTGGAATGCAGGAAGTCTTTGGCGGTGCTACTCCCGACCTCTGGGATTTAGGAATGGAAGAAGAAAATCCTCTGTGAAGGTGCCATATGAGCTGTGACAGAACCGTCGGTGCTCAGTCGTGCCAAACGGGGGGTAGGGGTAGTGGAATTACTGCTCCGGCTCTCCCTCCATGTATTTATAAACTGACCTAGACTCACTCACCCTGCAGGTTTTAACCCTGGTTGGGCACAGCAAACAGGTTATTTGTCCTCTGTTTCAAACATGAATAAGTGTGCGCCTAGTTTTAAAACTTAGCACAAACATTTCTACAAATGGGGTCCTGCCCACCCAGCCAAACTCACCCGTAAACTAGCAGCTGCCAGCGGACACCCCCTCCCTACATTAGCAGGGACTTCTGCCCACCTCAAAGCCTTAGTACGTGACTGCTCATTTCCCATAATAGGTACCAATGAGGTTTCAGTTCCAGGCATTACACCAAAGTCTTACTTCTCAAATTAAACAATGAACACACCTACAGTAGTCAATTTGATGGAATTTTAATTAGTTTCTAGTAATTCTCACACACTGACCATCGTGGACTTATCAACTTAAAAAAATGACAAGTCAAATACTAATTATTACATCCCCAGTAAAAAGGCACTGCAGATATGTTGTGTCACCCATTTCTATATTTTGATCTTATATTCATAAAAATTGGTTTTGGTCTTACACTTTGGGGATATAATTATGGTCCTATGAGAATATTTGTCAAGAAATATTTCCCTAAATATATATTCTAAGAAAATGCTATATAACATGTCTTTTCTTTTTCACATAGGTGAAGACTCGAAGTCCTTTAGCAAGTTAGGGGGAGCAGGGATCTATCACTGCTCTGGTGCAGGGGTGTTTGAGATGGGAGCTCCAAGACTCAAAAACTGAATGCTCACCATGCCACAAAGAACAACTTCCATATGTCACCAGATGTCGATTTTCATTTTTTACCGCCCATAAACTTGCTAGTTTAGACAAAAACCTTGGGATTTACAAATCCAAATTTCCTCAATAGTTTTTTTGTTACCTCACACAGATACTGTGATTGCAAATTCAATGCCTATATCAACTTTAAAAGTTAAAAGATACCATGTGTAGTATTAAGTTTATTGTTAAAGAAGGGTAAATATTAGGAGCTAGTTACAGCAGTTTACTGACAAGTGGCAATCATGGCTTCTTCAGAAAAATAATAGAAGCCATCATCAGGAAGGGTAATGGTGTAGTATCCTGTTGACTCCAAACAAATATACAAAGAGATATAGATTCAAAACAAAGAGGTAAGGATAGAGAACCTGGCACCACTGTAAGCCTTCTGGGCAAAGGTTTGCCTTTTTGTTATAATTATATACTTTTTAAATATACCAGAAGTGTACAGAGAAGACAATTACACGTTATGAGGGGCAAGGACAGGTCTTCTGCAAACCAAGCATGTTTTCACTTCTATGTATCATTAGTTAATATTCCCAACTAGGGACAAAGAGAGTAAGAATAGAAGTGGATATAAACATTAATGCCCCACATGTCTTTAAACTTCACTCACATGTTAAAGCTTTCATTAAAGGGGAAACAGTTTGTGTCATTTTTTCTTCAATGTCTTATTATACTGACAGCTTACTGTCAGCTCTCCCTCTCTGTTCATTCAGTTTTAATGAAATAATTCAGAGGAAAAACTGAAACACCTATCAGCAATCCAAAGTATCAAGACATTTGCCAAAAAGGATCAAAATGTGTGTAAAAGATTCTGTAATCCTTCTCAAGGGCTTATAAACTCCGGGTTTTCCTGCTTCAGACAGTGCATGCAAGCTCCCTGCAATTAAAGTTTTCTATCAATTTCTTATTTAAAGACCAGTAATAGGTACTTATTCTCAGAGGCTCAAAATCTGGTTGCAATCATTGTGCTGCCATGTGGAAGTCAGCAGTGAAATGCAATTGCATTTGGAGCTGAGGAGCAGGAAATAAACTGGGGGTTTGTGTTAGGATACCCAACCTGTTCTCATAACTAATGAGGGCCCTGTCTTTAATTTCTGAAGTGAAAAATAACTGAAAGTCTCTCCATCTTCAGAGAGTCAGTCTCCAAAGCCTCTGCCAAGGGATTGCTATTAATACTTGGTTAGCTTTAAAAAAAAACAGCTTCTGCCTTAAAATATGGGTCTGTGATTTCAGACTGTAAAGTCTCGTCCTACCCACATGTGGCAGTTTGTATCAAGTAGTTTGCAATACTTTTGCATTTAGGGATGATTAGTAACAGTTCCTATTCCCAGTTGCAATCACGTACTTCTGTAATATGTTTTCCTTTAACAGAAGCTGCTACTTACTAACGCACAACTACGTCCTTGGGAAGAGAATCGCTCCCTGCTCCTCGGCGTGGGACAACTCCTCATCTTTCACCGCATGCAGTTGGCAATGTTCTGTCCTGTCAGCACAGCCAGCTCTTGCCATCCAGCGCGGAAACCCTTCAAGGCCTGAGAATCATTTTATTTTTATTTTTTTTTCCCCCACTAAGTTTTAGTGCAAAGTGCAAACTTTACAGTTTGCTATAAACCTTGGAAAAGTGGGCTGCGCTGTTTACAAAAGCAATTAAGCGCTGTGTTTGCACAGAGCAAAGAACAAGCACTGTTTGAGAAGGGCTGCTCTCCCTTGGCAACGACAGTCCGTGTCAGATACCAGCCAGAAAGAGAGATCTTAATTCCGGGCTCTCAGCGATGAGAAATGGAGGCGAGTCCAGGAGACAAAACCTAGGTGTGGAGCCGGGACAACGCAGCAGGCAGAGGAGAGCAGTGGGGTGGCAGGGCCTGGGGGAGGAAGGCTGGCTGTCTCAGGGCACCGGGGTTTTTTTCCAGTTGCTTTTTTCCTGCTGACTAGGTCCCCACAGAGCAGACAGGTAGATCTGGGCTCCCTTCCATGTTCGTCTGCTTTGAAAGAAAAATCTCCCTCATCTTCCTGGTCTGCAATAGTAGGCCGATACAAGAGTGGGTTGCAACAGTAGGTTGTGGGATGCAGACCAGGGTGGAGGCTGGTTGGGGCTACACAGCATATTTGGCGCTGACTTCTCCTCCTGCCAAGTTTCTGCAAACCCACTATAGCATGGGAACTGCCTGCGTGTCGTCTTTGATTCTGCAGTACCAACAAAGCACTCTTTATTCACGAGGAGGAGGAAAGTGAGCTCATATGAGCCACTGGCTGAGAATGATCATATGGTCCAACGCCTGCAGCAGCTCCCATCTCACACATCTGCTCCTCTGCACCCTGGGTAGGGACTGCAGGGGTCTGGCTTCCCAGCGAGAGACACACCACAGCTGCGGTAACGTGTACAGCACTGAGATTTGAAGTCAGAGGGAATGGGCACTAGGTCTTGATTTAGGGAGAGGAGAAATATGAGAGGTGATCTGCAAACCCATGTGGTTCTCAGATGTGAGCATTTAGCACAACTCGTACATTCAGGTTCAAAGATAACAGATGATGCCAAGTTTGGGTTCTGAACTCCCAACAGTGTTTGCAGCTACTCAGACTCAATTTTAATTTGAATTCCTCTCTATTTTATGTAATTTCCTGAGATCGGCAGCTTTGGAAATGTTGGGGAGGCAATATTATTTTAGCTGTTCTTTTCAGCCTATCAGCAAGGTTATGTTAAATCAAAATATAGTGACCTAAATTAAGACTGAGCTTTAGCCAACCATCTCGAAATGTTTCTCACCAATATGCTGAAGAAGCAGTTAATTCTATCATTTGCATCTAATGGCAGAGCTAAAATTTCATCCATATACGGTAGAGTTCCCAAGATGCAACTTCTTATTGTTTTCCATAGCGTTGCCATGTAAATGCAGACACATACTCACCAAAAAGGGGATGAATTCAGGAGATGATGCTGTCAGAACAAAGAAGGCTAAACAGACAAAGCTAAAACAAATGCAGTCTTATTTCTAAAAATAAATTATGGTAGTACTGCCACTTTCAAATAAGGAAGAGAAAGCTCTATAATATAGTAAAAGGTATTTTGATCTCTTGGTGTACGTTCAATAGCAAAGAATTGCGATAAAATAGTACCTACTGTTTCAATTTTTTTTCTGTCAAGAAATCCAGTTGTGCTCTACAAATATTAATAAAGCAACCTTCACAATACCTGAGAGACACAGGAGTATCACTACAGAGAGAATTTTGATAGAAATAATTTTAACTGGATGCCCAACCACAGAAACATGAAGACAGCTTTACAGCTACCACAAATATCCCATATGTCACAATTTATAGACCAGGAATATACCCTCTGCATTTCTTAATGCACTGTAACTAAATGCCTTCAGAACAGCTTCTTTCTGCCTTCTGTGACTGGAAAAGTATAGAATATTATCTTGGACAATTTTTTCAAGATTATTAAACAAAAATTTTTAATTATTGGATCTGTGATTTGGGGTGCTAGAACAGGACATACATTTGATGTACATTTTTCTACAGATCAAAGAGCTGTAACATGTAATACTTCATGTAAAACGAAACATGTCCCACTTTTCTCTGAAAAAAATTAGTGAAAAAATAATTCTTCGCCCTTTTTGAACTTTCACTTTACTATGTAGTAGCGTGTATGCATCTCTAGTTGAACTTAAGAGAGCTAGATGTTGCAGGAAAAATTGTGTCTGACCAAAACCTGGAGCTATGAAACACACTCCTGGGTTCATAACGTGCAATCCAGCACAGTGGTAGCATCTTGAGTGTGGATTTCTGAAGCATTGTATAGGATTAGCTTAATTTTTGAGTATTAGCATTCAGACTGTAATATTTGGGTGGAATATATGGAATATATGGGTGGAAGTCCCATCCCTGGAAGTGTTCAAGGCCAGGCTGGATGGGGCTTTGAGCAGCCTGGTCTAGTGGGAGGTGTCCCTGCCCATGGCAGGGGAGTTGGAACTAGATGAGCTTTAAGGTCCCTTCCAACCCAAACCATTCTATGATTCTGTGATTTATGGCTTTGCCAGGGGAAGTATTTGTTAGTAAATGTAAGAACAGCCATCCCAGTTGAGATCAAAGCACTGCTTAACAGGGATCTAAGTTGAAAACTCAACGATAGAGTGACAGGCATGGCTGTGCTGTCTGATTCATGGCATTGTAGCTACAAAGAGGAAATCCTACTGTACGGTCTACTGAGTGCCTCAGGCTGTAGTCTTTCCTCTGACTCCAATCCCTGTTGCTTAGGTTCTGGCTGCACTTGTCCCCCTCATTTTTTTGACACCTGCCCCTTTCTCATGCCCACCAAGTCCCAAGATATCCTTATCCATGCTCTTCTTGTCCTGACTGAGCTGATCACCCACCGCAGTGGAAGAAATCAGCATGGCAAGGGGAGACCTCAGCAACTGTGGGTCCTATTTTTCCTTGTCCTGTTATGTCTGCAAGTAGAGCATCGTGGCAGCATCCACTGGTTCCTCAGACAGTTTCATGGAGCAATGGTCACTGGTGGAGATCTCAGCTAAGCACCTCCTCTGGCTATTTTGCATTTTTGATTCTTTAATCTTTCACCCTATCCTTTTCTCACTGTGGTGGTTTTGGCCAAATTGGCCAATGGCTGGTGACAGATGCCCCCCCCCCTAGCCTCTCGTGCACAGGGAGGAGGGGGAGAGATAAAGAGAGATTTACGAGTTTAGAAGAAACTAAACTACTTTAGTGAAATATTAAGAACAGAATAAAAAGGAAAATAATGAAATAGATACAGGATATACAAAACCGTATTAAGCTCTCAGGATGATGTCACCGGCAGGCACTGGGGAAGTCCCAGGTTGGACTCAGCGACAAGTGGGAACTGGGTTCCAGAGTTGGAGTCAGGAACACATGGATTGGGATCAAAGGTAGATGAACAGACAGGGTCCTCCTCAGACCTCAGCCATTGAAGGAAGAGCATTGACCCTTTGATCCCTCAGCTTTTATACTTGACATGGAGTAGATGGGGTGGAATACCCCTGTTAGTCAGTTTTGGGTCACCTGTCCTGTCCATTCCTCCCTGCAGGCGGGACCCCTCTATGCTTTTCTGCTTCCGACCCTCTAATGGGGCAAATAACGAAATTAGCTGACTTGGTTGTTACAGCAATAAGTATAATCAAGAGCCTCTCTGCGTACCATTCCTTGGCACAAACTGTCTTAACATTCTGAACGAACCGTTTCAGACACAACATGCTGCTAATTTCAGAGAGTTAGAAGAGGCCTAGCTAAGAAATATAATTACTGAACAGAAAGTTAGTTCTGTTTTACCTCAAAAACTGGGATACTCATCTCCTGTGGGATCACTTGTGATTTTTCCTGAGCTCGCTGTCTCTACTTCTCCCTTTTGGTGTTTCTCCACCCTCATTTGTATTCTGGCGGGGCTGATTCCTGTGCTTAGGGGAAAACCAATAATAGCCCACAGCAGACAGAGAGGGAACAGAAGAGTGGGGCCATTATGTAATGACACATCTTCTAAATGCTCTCCCAGCCTCCAGCATTTGTGGCTCAGAGACTCACCGAGCAGTAAGATGTGTCTTTTTATTTAATAGAATTTGACAGATTTGTTTTCCATTTGCTTGACCAAAGAGATGCTTTATCAGCATTAATCAAACTGTGGCCACACACAAAGAGAAGTTCTTGAATACATGCAGTGTAAACCCCGAGAGTGTAGCATCTAGTTCTCTTTGGCAATAACTCCACAACTGCTCTCAGATCCTTCAGGAAGACTTTAAACCATACTTCAGAAAATCACCACTACTAAAGAAATATTTTTTTTACTTCTGACATTTTTCAGTGTAGTCTAGAAGATGAATATGCACAGGCTTGTTTCAGAGTCAGGAGCTTAGGTCAGATAACAGTAATGGTTAGATCTCCGGCTGGTGAGGTGATATATTTAGATTGCCTGGAAATCCTTTTGCATTTGGCAGTTTGTCCCTGACCATATTCGTTCCCAGAACAACAGCAGCAGATATTCATTGTTCCAGCGTATCAGTGGAGTACAACAAAGACCTTGCCAAGATTAAAGCTTCCATTCCCCACTGTAAATCCTACTGAAAGGTGAGAGTTAGTTATGTATTAGTTACCACAGTTTATGTAGTCATTCCCCATTGATCAACTGCCCCTGCAGCACTGAAGTCACTTGACATCCATTTTTTGCAGCAGTATTCCAATGCATGCAAATTTCAAAACATAAAGCGCTCTTTTCAAACTGTAATCACACTTCATGGGTTTGCACTGGTGAGTCTGAGATAACATAAAATGTCATTTGATGTTGCAGTATTTCCAGTTTGTCAGTGTCAACAACTAATGTTCTAATTGAAACATTTAAGTAATGAGGAGGATCTCCAAGTGACTATCCTTTTAAACAAGTGTAGATACCTAATAATCCTCTTTTCAGAACAGGATGCCCAGAAAAGCTCTTGCAGTGTTTGGTGAGCATTTTTGTAAATGTTCACAAAGCCCACTTCACAGGGTACTGAAGCATCTGAAATACCACCTGATCAGGGACAGTGGGATCTTGTGACCTCTGACAATCTGTCCTCATTGCTTTGTTTTCTAGTGTTGTATTTATAATACAAGATGAGGCATATCTGCTTTACCAGTCAATTATTGCTTTATGGTGCCTTGCATCTCCCCTTGGTTGAGGGGCATCACAGGATCCCCAAGTGCTCAAGCATTTTCCTTCTCACATTGAGAAAGTGAGATAGTGTGGGAGTTATCATCCCCAGCTGGTATACCTGTTTAGAAAATACCGATTCGGGATGAACATACGTGTCTAATGTGACTGTAATCATCACTATAGCTAAAGACAGACTGCCTTGAACCACGTATTGGATTTTGAGAGTCTTTTATCCCTTTTCTATCAGCTTTTTCTTCATTTTCCCATTCTGCTTATAGTACTACCGTGAACTAATGAAGGACAATGCAGAAGACTTCACATGCTAGCGTATTGTATCCTGAATACAATTGTAGATGATTTCAGCAAGAAAACTATAAATATCTTGATTTGTTCTGGCTAGATTGCAGACTTTTCCTAACACATTAAAATTATCTGGATAAACTTCCCTGATGCTTTTGCTAAAAAGGATTCCAGGGGAGATTCAGGAAACTCGATCAGTGAGTCTGCTGTTCCTGCAGAGATTAGTTGTAGAACCAGTAAAAAAATTACTGCACTTATAGATAAATTATACACTTCAGAGGATCAGCACGTTTTTTTTTTTGGTAAAGGAAGTCACATCTCATAAATCTCTTGGAAGTTTTTGAAGGTGCAGTCAAGTATGTGGCTAATTTAGTCTTCCTGGATTTCCAGAAAGCTCTTAAGGAAGTGAAGCAGCCTTTGCACAAAAGAGAAGGTCATTCCATAGATAATTAAATAGTTAATATATGAGAGTGTGAGAAAATGGTTAATTTTAGCTGTGGAGGGAAGACAGCAGCAGCACGTTATGGTGAAATGTGATAAGGCTGATGTGATGAGATCTGCTGTTCACCACAGTCATAAAAAAAAGTTGGAAGGGCATGGGCAGCAAGGTGAGAAAGTCTTCCAATTAATGCCAATTTATACAGGAGAAGAATGAATTGCATGTAGTCCTTACTGGACTGAGTGACCGGAATTTCAAATGGTGGATGAAATTCAGTTATAGATCTATATTAAGTGGTGTTCATTAAAATATGCGCTCGCAATTTAAATATTAACCGATGGATTCTGAAAAGAACTGTTCTAACTCACAGACGAGAATTTAGTTATTAATGTGTGGATACATCAGCCCAATAGCAATCTGAAAGCAAGGACATTGTTGACAGTTATTACAAAAGATATAGAAGACAGACTATATTAGTGTGTCACTGAATACTTCCATGGTACATCCCCATCATGAATATGGTGTGCTGTTCTGCTCTGTCAACTCAAAAAGGATAAAAAAAAACTAGAAGAGGTCTAGTGAAAGCCAGGAAGGTATGGAAGAGCTTCCCTGCTAAGACCAGGACTCTTCATTTTGGAAAAGAGATAAATGGAGAGAGATATGACTGAGTATTATAAAATCATGATTGGCCTGGAGATGGTGAGGGGGAAATGACTTTTTGACAGCTCTTCCAAGAGAAGAAGAGTTGGTCATCATGCCAAATAAGAAGTAGGGAGGTTCCAAATAAAAGCAAAAGGAAGTAGCTCCTCATCCACTGTAAAGTTATACTGTTGCAAGAAATCCCTTGCCAAGGGGTGGTGTGGATACTGGCACTGTACGTGCATTGAAAAAGCAACCAAACATTCCTAGAAGAGTATCCATCAAGGGTTATCATCCACAAAGCCTGTGACATCTGCCTCTGGAAGCCAACAAACTGCAAATTGCTAAAAGACAGCAAACTATTCTGGGAACGTATCACAATGTGAGTGCTCTGCCACACTCCTTCCTAGGTGTTAGCTGTTAGGCTGGTTGTACTTTTGGTACAACCCTGCAGAACTGTTACACCATTTTCTGTCCCGTCAGACATGAGGATGGCCCCTTACAAATGTTTCTCTAAGGATATCGCAAAGTTCTCCCTCTTATTCCTTTATTTCAGTTTTACATCACAGTGCAGAGCAGACTACAAATCACACAGCAAACTGCTGTTTTGCTTTTCAGTATAAAATAGACAATTTCAAAATTGTTAACCTCCACTTTCCTCAGGATATCTGAAATGCCAAAAGCTCTGTTGTTCTGCAAATGCAGGGTCAGTCATTGGCCACTCGTTGGCTTTCTCCATTGTGCAATTCTGCACTGTTTGTGTATGCAGCACACAAACTACGCACAGCAGGTGTCGTGTTAAGCTTTTTTCTAATATGTTTGGATGAGCTGCTTCTAATTAGTTATCCTTGCACACAGAGTAAGAAAATGTGGCAAATATGGTCACGCAGGCTGTCTACCTAATAGCCCAATTAAGCCATTGTTCTGGGGGATCTGGCTGGAAGTTGCTGCCATGTGTGAAACAGAAGGAGGCTATGTACTCTTTTTTTAAGGACAGTCAATCGTGGCTTCTGCAAAGAAGTATAACAGTAGTTAAGTGCAGACTGCTGTGTGTTTTGCATCTACAGTTAATCTTTACTTGTTGCATAAAATATTTGGCATTACTTACTGCAGCTGGATGTATTGAATAGTAGTCTAAAGACTACCCTAAAAGGTGAAGCTCTGGGCATTTCCAGTAGCAACACCTCATCCAAAAGATTCAGCCAATACACTCTGGATCAATCTGAGAGGTCAGCAGTGAGCACAATTAATGAATACTGATTAAGTTGCCCAACACAAAATATTTTCATCTACATGCAGTTTATTGTCCTTTTTGAGTTTCTTGTAACACATAGACCCCAGGCTGTTTCTCTAGAGACCTGACTGGCAAACCCCTGCTCATGAGTAAGCAGACTCAGTATTATGAATGTTAGAAAATATGCCCAGTAGTCTCATTCAAATAAGATGATAGCCCATTTGAAGCTCTTCAGTCCGTAATTTAGATAAATGCAGATAGAGAGAGTCTGCTCTTCAGCTGATGCTAGCCTCAGTGTCACACGTTCAATACTGGCAACCTGGGATCTGCTTTAGTGCTAGACCTGCAGTGACCCGGCTGCAGCTCAAGTCGAATTCGCACCTGCTTGAAACCACGCTAAGCTCTGCTGGTGCCACAGAGAGCCCCAGTTTGTAACCTTGGGGGTTTGCTCTGATGCAGTTGTGCCAGATGGTGTCTATGTATAGCATGGAGAAAGCTGACGTGGCATCTGGCTTGAGCTACTAAAACCCTAAATATGCTTCACTTTAAAATAAACATCTGATATGAATAACATCTAAATTGAGGGTCTTAACCAAACACTGTATCAAATGATGGCCTAATCCTACGGCTATTCTCAATTACTGAAAATTCAGGGTACATCCTTGTCTGGGATGCTATATTGGAAAGTCTAGGATTCCTTTTGTAACCCCTGAGACTAGATAGCTCCAAGCAAAGGAGCTTTAAAATAGCAACTCTAAAGTTGCCAAAAGCATACTATTGCTAGCTAGTTTTACTTGAGTCTATAAAAGCAGTGATGACCTAGCTTGTGGCTTGGCGTAATTTTAGAGAACACGGCAGACAATAGGGGAAACTCTGCCAACACTAATATCACATTTCTAAGAACTGTCCAAGCAATATTAGTTCAAATTAATTATATGGGCTGAATGGAAGTTTACCTAATAAGTACCATTTTCATGAAAGCAGCAGCAAATTAAAAATGGACTAGGAGAAGCTATGTTGAATTTTAAAAAGTTCATGCTGCTAAATTCTCCCGCTCCATTCAACTGAAGTTGATGGGATCTCCCCAGAGTAAAACAAAATAGGTGTGACTTGGTGGAGAGGGAACAAGTCTCATTCATGTGTGCAAAACTTTCACTTCAGACTTGATGGGTGCGGGAATTCCTACTTTCTTCAGCCAGGTTATCCTAGATGTCATCCAGAAGTGCCTACATGAGGAAATTTATTTGTTAAAAAAGACCTGCTGATATGTCCTATGTGTGGACCTTTGTGCACGCCCCTTCTCCTCAGCTGGACTTGAACACCAGGCTTTGGGCTGCACTGCATGCTGAAAGGCTTGGCTTTATTTGCTTTTTAATTTTAAACTCTTTATGGAAAAGTATCTTGGTGTGGCATATTCTACCTCAGAGGCTTAGTCATTGCACTTTGTGATACAGTGGCTAACGGTTTTAAGATTGTCCCTTAACGATTAGACAAAACTGAAGAAGCGCCTTTGTGCTCATGAACCTAAAGCAACATTTTGTGCTACTGAATGGGTAAATGACAAGATTAACACAATTCACACACACACACAAAATGCTCCAATGTAAATTCCATTCAAAAGTAGAGATTTAAGTTCATGCTTGTTCTGAGAAGTATGAAGTCAGAGTTCGAGAAGTATGAAGTCAGGGTTTGTGCAGTATGAACCCTGTTCCTATTGGTTATGAATTCTCTTGTACAAACACCTATTTAAGATACAGAAGGCAGTGGAATATTCTGATGAAAATGTGAAAACGTGAGGAACTGAATTGCTCTCTAAAGACTCTTTCTTTGCAGGGGTTTAGTGTAATGCACAGACTTTTCATTATAAATCTAACACGACAAATTTTGCTTCCTTGTCTGCAGCTAATGGCTTCCTGCCAGCACTCATGGTATTTCTAACATATTTAAAATACCAATTATCTGAAGTAATGGTGACCCTCTGCCCTTCTAAAATTTTCAGCTTTGCACATAGGGGGTGAAGTTAAAAAGCAGATGGTGAAACTGGGAAACTAACTGCTACTACTTACCTGACTATAATGCTATCTAACTCTACTCACAGCACTTTCTGCTGAATGTTGTGGGGGGTTTTTTTGGTGTTGGTTTTTTTTTTTCTTCCATGGAATTCATTTGGAGTCTGTATTTTTGCTTAAAGGAGAAACCTAGAGAGCTGTAAATCAACATAGTCCATGTTTTCTTAAAACATAAACAGTATACGGTGTGCTCCAGTTCCTGCTGGAAGTCTCTTAAACTAACAAGCCATTTGAGCCATTCATTGTAATAGCTTAAGGGAAGTGCATGGTCTGCACAGTCCTTCCGTTTTCCTGCGGAGTCATTCGTCTTTTACAAATGAGTTTTTGGCACCCAGGACACTTCTAGACAAGTAAACCTGTTTTCTAGGAAAGCACTTATTCAGTACTAAATTCTCCTTTCGTTTGATGGCCTTCAAATTTATTTACCCAATTGCAAGTTTACACTATTTTTGTGTTTACTTAATGGAAACACCCCAAAGTAAATGAACATGTGATTAAGGATGTAGATATGCACTCCTTCATAACTAAAATAGCTTTATCTACATCGTCCTGAGATCACTTCACACTTACCTGTCTGAGCATTCCTGTGTTTCTGTCTCTGCATCTAGAAATAAATTGGCGTGAGGAGAGGACCTGAGGAGCACAGAAGTGAGATGAGCTTAATTAACGACCTTGCTAATGCGCTTGGTTCACTGTGGGACTCAAATACTGACACATCAGTTATCTGAAGAACCTGCAGGCAACGGAGCAACTGAAAGCTCAAATCCTGGTCTATAATCGTTCACCCACAGACTGTTTTGAAGACCACCCTGTATTCGCCTCAGTAAGAACTGCATGCTACTTTTCCTTCCCAGTGAACAAGACAGTGACTGTTTCAGGCTTCTGTGTTAGGGACAAAATAAAAATTTGCCATGTAGGAAAAACTGGGGAGAGCAAAGGGACATGAGCAATTTAAAGAGGAGAACTTAAGCTTTTGGGGAATGCTATCTCCAGATGAGGTGAATTGTCATCCTTCCCCTTACCACCTTTGTACAGGAGATCCATTCATCAACTGTACCTATTTATGGACTGGGTCTATCAATACCCACTGTATAAGAAGGCACAGAAAAGCCTTATCAAAAACTAAAAGGAGTGTCGTGGCTTCCAGTAATGTTCAAATGGTCTTTCCTTCTTTTTCAAAATATTTGCCATTTTTCTGTCAAAAATCTAAGCGTAGTTCTAGTATCTCTTACCAGCAAATGTCTTAAGGCCTTATGCCCTGGAGATGAAATTTTAGTTTTAATATCACATTTCATCATGAGTGATAAGTAAATTCTTTAAAGCAAGCTAAGCAATAAAGGACAGGAGCTCTGCTGCATTCATTCCCTCCTTGTTCCCTCTTGGGGTACCTGAAGTCCTACAAGGTCAGTGACTGTTTTTTAATGATTTCGGGTGAAACTGATTTTCTGTTGAGCTTTTCCTACTTTTGTCTCATTCCAGTGCTATGAACCTCAAGAAAACATAACAAAATCAGGGTCAGGAACAACATTAGAAAATGATCAGTATGTATCCTGACACTAAGCAAAATATATCCAATTACTCTTATTGCAATTTAGCTTGCAAGTCTTGTTACACTGGAGTTCATTTATACGTGACAGAGACAGTGATTAAGTTCTGTAGATTTCAACCCACTAAACAGACTGAATTTACTCTTCTCATTCCTAACCATGGCTTTCAGACTTCAAATCACACATGTAGGTCTCACTTTCCAAGTCAAAATTCCATTTTCGAACAAAATTCCATTCAAACAGGTCTGACAACAGCACACTCCAAAGTAATATAATCTTACTAGGGTTTTGTCCTTTCAGTTGTAGTATCTTGTTACTTAGTGTTTATTCTTAATATACTGTGACTCTACCAATATTGAGGAGGACCTATATGCCAAGGTAAGTTCATTTAAGACTAAGCCTCTTTTAATACTATCAAATGCAAAAATCAAATGTATTTTTCACTTGCTGGTGAATTCAGATAATTTTTTTTCACTTTTCTTGATTTTATCATAAAAAGGTCTTGTGTTAAGTATGGGATAACTCAAAAAGAAGAAATAAGAAAAACCAAATTTTTATCCCAGCTACAGGGATTTTATCACGCTATTAACTGTCTTGTGATGTTCTTGGGTTAAGGAAACGTAGGTGAAATTAACGCCACCTAATTGTTACATCACATACCACCATTATGATTCAATAATGTTTTGGACTGTATGAGAGTAGTAAAACTTACTACATACTGTAGATGGCTTTGTGCTAGGAGTGTTCCATCAAAAGTTTTATTACTTCTATTTGCAAGTGTACCTCTTACTGAAAAAAATTTGTTTTGGTAAACCTCATTTTGAAGATGAAACCATTGATCCTACACAATTCCTAAGTACTTAAATGCTTACTGTTTCTTGTTAGTCATCTAAATTCTTAGTCTCCAGTTTTGTACTCAAGTTATTGAAAAAGATCTTATCCTGCTACCTTGAGATCATAGCTTTTCCATCTTCCATTGCTGTTTCCAGCCATTCATCCACATAAACTTCCAGCATAAACTGTCTGACTTGTTCTGATATCACATTCACTCACTCGTCCAGCAACTTTGGTCTCCTTTTGCTCCCTCACCACCCTTCTTTATTACAGTCTTTCATTATCCATTCCACTTCATATATCTGGCAACTAATCTTTTTTACAACCATATCCACTGCTTCTCTAATACATGCTGATCTATTGTCATGACTGAAATATGACTCAAACCTACCAGTCTTACTTCCACTACTGCACGTTAAGTCTGATTCGGTGCCAGCTGGCAGTGGATGGGAAAACCCAATTACTTCACTGAGCTTCTGAATGAGCCTGGAAAATTATGATTTGCTCACATATTAAAACTCCTTGTATTCAAGTAAGAATAACAGTGGCCCCCATGTTCTATGATACTTAGTGTTTTATACACTAGAAGTCCCAAATTATTTCATAGACTGATTCGGTTACTGCTGATTCTAGAAAAAAATGTGAGATTTGTATCACTGAATTTGATTGAATCTGCTTTGTGCCAAAGCAGGCTGTCACCTTCTGATCTTGTGGGGAAGATATTTTAGAAATAATAGCAGTTCTGGCTTAAATTCCTCTTCTTGAAATGAATACCAACACTCCTTTCCGCAAGTTCAAAGTAGCTGGATCCTACTCTTGCACATATGGAATTAACAGTGCTTGTCAGTAGATTATAGAATCCGTTTCTTTAATGCTTTTGATACATAAGATAGAAAACTATTCCAAATCATGCATGTGGGAATGTAGCAGGGACTAAAAGGAAAGGCAAGCAGGCGGTGGGGAACACATGCCACCCTGCAGACAGTGCGCTCTCTTGCCTTCTTCCTCTGCCTCCTGACACCACATTGGTCACAGTATCGGTACCCTCAGGCTACATTACTGATTTGCACCAGCAGAGCCGGGAGGACAGGCTGTGTTTACTCTTGAATACAACATGGGATCATAGGGTATTTCAGGCTGGGGGGGATCTCAGGAGGTCTCTATTCCAACCTTCTGTTACAAGCAGGGTCAGCTGTGAGATCAGACCAAGTTGTACAGGGCTTTATCCAGTCTAGTCTCAAAACTCTCCAAGGATGAAGAGAGACTGTACAGCCTCTCTGGGCAACCTGTTCCAGTGCTTGCTTGTCCTCAGAGTGAAAAAAGTATTTTTTTCCTTATTCCAGTCCTTTTTCCTTTTTCCATCCTGAATCTCTCTTGTTTCAGCTTATGCCCATTATGTCGTCATCTCCCACACTATCCTGTGAAGAGCCTGGCTCCATTTCCGTTATGACTTCCTTGCAGGTACAGGCAGGCTACTGCTAGGTCCCGCTGAAGCCATCTCTTCTCCAGGCTGAACAAGCCTTAGTCCCGCAATTTCTCCCACAAGGCAAGTGTTCCAGGCCCTGAGCAGCCTCGGGACCTCCACTGAACTTGCTCCAGTTTATTAATGTCGTTCTTGTATTGGGAAGCCAAAACTGGGTGCAGTATTTGAGATATGGTCTAGGACATGCTGAGTAGAGGAGGATAAACCCTCCTCTTGATGTCCTGGCTGTGCCCCTGTGAACACCTCCCAGGGTGCTGCTGGCCATCCCTGCAGCCAGGGCACGCTGCTGGCTCATGCCCAGCTTGTGCCTGTCAAGGACCCCAGGTCCCTTCCCACAAAGCTGCTCCCAGACAGGCAGGGACCAACCTGAGTCCTTGCACCAGAGCTTCCTGCCCAGGGGCAGCACTTGGTGTTTGTCCTTGACAAATTTAACTGGTTTCTGCTGGCCCATTCCTCCAACCTGTCTAGGTCCCTATGGATGGCAGCCCCGACCTTGAACATACCAACAATTTTCCCCCAATTTGGTGTCATTTACAAACAGGATAAAAGCACAGTCAGGTCATTGATAAAGATGTTAAGCAGGAGAGGTTGCAGGAAAAGCCCTACAGTACTCCACTTGTTATTGACTTACAGATAAATTATGACCCATTAACCCCTACCCTTATGAGCCTGATGAATGAGTTTTTAGATGGATGGTTGTCCATCCATCCAAACCGTAACATCCTAACTTGGTTACAGGAATGTTGTGTAGGATTGCGTTGAAAGCCTTGCTGAAGTCAGGATAAATGACATGCAACTCTCTGCCTTTGTCCAGAAACTGAGATCTTGATCACAGGAGGCAATCAGGTGGGTCAGACATAATTCACCCTTGGTAAGTCCATGCTTAATTGTCTCCCCAAGGACCATCAAAGTGAGACCAATTAGCGTGTAGTTCTTCAGGTTGACCTTTTGGCCTTTTTTTTGAAGGTACATATGACTTTTGCCTTTCTTTAGTCATCATGCACCTCCTTTGGATCTCCAATGGTACAGCTCTAAATAGGCCTTGACAGGGAGGCCTTGCAAGGTAGTGTCCTTGCTCTGTCTTCCCTTCAGACACTTTGTTTGGATGAACAAAGTTCACTTGGAACAGAAAACAGCGCGTTCCTTTGGGTTTTCCTTTTTAACACAGTAGTAAGCTTCCGTCAAGCAGAGAGGAAACCAAAATTCTGCCGCTCTCAGCACAGACAGCACAGATTGAATGATGCCCTTTACATGTGTGCCCACATGCACTTACAGGTAAAATTTCGGAGCCCTGCTGTAGAACCGGGGAAAAGTAAGGGATATGAGGCTGGGTTGGGAGGCTGCTACTTTACACTGGGTACCAAGATTTCCCATTCTTAAACTTCTGCATCAAGCTGAAAAAGACTTGAGAAACTTTCTTCAGTGACCTCTACAGAAAAAAAAAAAAAAAAAAGGCTCTAAATTTTCCCTCTGTTTATTTATATTTGGTCAGAGCATATGGCAGTGTTTTTTCACACTTGAGTCATTCAAAAATGGCTCAACAGATTTTGCTCAGACATCCAACGTAATCACTTTTGGGCTGAGGTCGAGTGTGGAAAACTGAAGCCAAAAGGAATTTGAATTATGAGCAATGGGAAAAGGGATAGGGAGGCAGGAGAGCAGCTGGATTTCTAACTACATAATTCTAACTACATCACAAAGAGTCTCACAGCTTCAACTGTTTTCCTATTCTAATTCCAGATGAATGAGCACCACATATTTGTATAGGTAACATGGGAAGGAGTTTTCAAAGTTGCAAGGGGAAGTAGTCTGCAAACATCAAAACATCAGACAGTGTTGTCCTTGTGTGTAACCCATCGCTTAGGGGAAGGGGAAAAAATCTTTTGAGGTGGTTGACTTAACAAGCAGATGCAGAAAGTTTATATGAGCTGGAGGAAATGGTATCATCTAGCTAACTGTATTTACCAAGGTCTGCTGAGAATGGAAAGCTGAGGATGTTGCAGGGTATGGCTTAGCTCAGTGACAGTCCATGGAGTGGCGGATGCCGCACTGAAGTGAAAATTTACCCTACAGAATACCAGACTGATTTTTGATAAGAATTAACTAAGGGGGAGGGACAGCCGCCTTGTCCATGAGTGTTTCAGTGGAGGCTGAAGTGTGCTACTTCACAAATATTCTGCATTCCCTGTCTGAAGAAAGAAGACGGCGTGAACCCAGGTAAATATGCATAGTGACAGCAAAGCAAGCACTAATGTGTCTCCATAAAAGCTGCTGCCCCCTGTTTCTGTGGCGGACAGTCTCTCCACACCTAGCAGGGAATACCTGGCGATACGTAAATTATCTCTGATAACTAAAACCAGCTGCCTTCCCCTTCTGTCTCCGTAAGCCTCAGACTCGCTGTTGCCTAAAAAAGCTTCTCGGTATCTGTCTGTGTGAATTTGAAGGACAGCCTGGAAAGCTGAACTTGAGCATTTTCTGAAGCAGTGCTGGCAGGCAGACAGACTGAGGCGGTAGCTCAGCGAAGTGCGATATGCTCAGTTTTCTGTTTGGCTCGCAGAGACAGTCCAGGGTGGATTTTCCTGTTGAACAAAACGGGAGCTTCATCCCTTCCACGGGACCCTTTGGGAAGTTCATCCTTTCAGCTAATAAAAACAGGGACCCTCAGCACTTTTTAGTATAGAGACAAGTGAAAATGGCGTTATAAATAAAAGCATAAGAGCCTACTGACTTAATCCAGTGAGATTGCTGCAAAAATGTACCATGTGCTAGTATTCAGCTAAATCCAGAGAGCTGCTTTCAGCAACAGGAGGCAGGAACTTCAGTTTACCCACGTACTGCCTCCGAGGAAAGTGGTGAAAGCAGCGCAAATGCCCAGGTCAGGAAAAAAGGGATGAAAAAAAGATGTAATTCCTGTCCAAGCTCAGTGAGGTATGACCTAGTGCAGCAGTTCAGTCTCGAAGGGTGCTCATTCAAAAATACAGATGGTTAATTTAGAATGCGATCCAGGGAAAATTCAATTTTCCTGTAGACTAGATATTTAAATGTATTTCTGAAACACTGCAGTGACTTTTAATGAATGAAATTTTATATCAGCTTTTCTATACAAATACACATTAATGAAATGCATATGCACATGAACAAAACAAAATTCAAAGAATGTTTTCTCTTGCAACAAAATACTGCTTTCAAGCTCAACCGAAATTGAAACATCTATTTCCATTTTGAAAAAAGTTTTTTACTAAAAAAAACAAACCAAACCAACCAACCACAAAACAGAAGAAGAAGAAGAAAATAAAACTATTCAACTTTTTCCAGAGAAAATGTATTTTCAAGTGTGAGGACAGGAATCAGCGTATATAAATGTCACAACTTGTTTCTACTTCTGTGCACTTTAGGCATTGCTAAGAAAACAACATGCTAGATACAGAGAAAAAAAGCATCGTTTGTTATGTTGAGACCAGGATGTTGCTGAAAAATTGTTTATTCCCTTTTCACAGTGTCATTTCCAACATCAGTTACACCTGCACCTTCTGAGGATGTATTAGTGATAAGGAAATCAGAGGGAATGCTTAGACCTACTTGATCTGTTCTGGTCCAAGGCAGCTGAATAATCGAGTGCCTTCCAGTTTGGAATTGCCATGGCCCAGAAGAACTTTGAATGCAAAAAGAGCCCTGGTCCATATATGCAACATGGTCAGAGAAGCTGTGTGGTCCTCTGCTCCGTCGTTCCGTAACGCTTGAGGAGATTCTCAGCTTATCGAGGATAATGTTTGTGCAAGCAATTAGAGCTGCATTTTGTACATAGTCTGTCTTGTCTAGGCTGTTTCCTGCTATACTTCATTACTCTGAAATTGAATAACATAATGCTTGTATATAATTGCTGTTAAGGCCATTGTATTTACTTGAGAAAATAAATCCACCCTATGCTTGATGAGAACTCCATATGCACGGTTTTGGTCATAGAGGCATCTAAATACACATTTCTTGTGCACCGCAAGTAAAACTTCATTCTATCCTGGACTGGGAAGAGAATATACAGAAAAGGAGACAAAGTTTAGAAGACTAACCAAGTTAAGAAGAATATAAATATTATAAGATCGCTTCTTATATGTTGAAGATGAGTTAAGAGCAGCTTGATTGAATGCCTGTCATGTTCTCTGTCGCTAGGCTTGTGAAGGGTTTGAAGTAATTATGTCAATCTCCTTGCAAGGAGCACGGTTTACTACTTCTCTGGCCCTTTTGGATTAAGATTTCATGAATGCCAAGCTCCTTACAGCTTGCTTTTTCCATTGGAAGGAATTCAGGGTTCTAAAGTTTCACCACCCTTCTACAAATAGATCATACAGAACCCACAGTAACTTGTTCAATTTTAATTTTTATTTTCTTATTTTCATATGAAATCATAATGTCTGACGTTAAATTTGCTACTCACTTGCTGTGAAGGACAGTCCTTGAACACGCTTTATATACAAAAATCCAACACCACATTTCCAAGAACAAGTATTTCCAAGGAAGCATGGAATTTCCCCAGAATTACCAGTGACTCACCAGATCCTCAACTTTGGCTGATGTAAATTAGCATAGCAGTAATAAAGGAGGTTATGCCATCTACATCAGCTGAAGATGTACCTCACTGCGCAGCCCAGAGAAATTTGATGAAAACATACCCATTTTATGATCTTACTAATGGATCATATGGTCTACTGCTGATGTGCTTTTGTTACTCTTCCATTTGCGAGTTTACTTGAAAAGCAGTAGCATCCGTGGGCCACAAACAGAAGACCAAAAGACTGTAGCGGTTCTCTGCTAGCGGTTTTGTAGATGACTATGAGCCCAGACCAGAACACTTTTCAAGAAATGTTCATTAAAATCATGAGGATTTCCAATCTGAAAAAGAATGACAAATTCTGGACCAAGTCTCTTTGCAGAAATTAAACAGTAAGTTACAAAATAGGTTGGTTCTCAAGCATTTTGGAATGACAACAGTTCAAGATTTTTGTGGTGAAAGCATAACCTTTGAAACTGTTATTTCACAAACAAATGGCAAGCTCTGTCCTTCTTCACACAAACACAAGATTTGATTGCATCTGTAAAAACTGCCCCAAAGCATTTCCTTTGGCTGATGTGGAATGCTGACTATTCATTAAATCAGACACAGAAAGACATTTTTTTTGGCCCTTATGAACTTCTGAAGCTTTGGGGGCTAACAGCTGCTTATCTTGTGAACAGAATTTCCTGTTAGTATCCTTCCAGCCTATTTGTTCATGAGAAGCACAACAAATGTCAACAAAAAAAAACACACTATGTTCCAATTTTTAAAGACAATTGAGAAATCTCAGATGTTTTACACTTCCCAAATAGACTCCTGTTCTATTAATGACTGTACTACTATGGCCTTGCTCGGATCTCATTTAATTCTGGTGACTGTTAGTTGGAGTGAAACTATAAGGTTGCTTAGGGACTGACTATAAACACCATGTTCTTGTAACATACAATGCACTTCCTATAGCAGTACTGACAATCGTTTTAGGAATGAGTGAATATTTCTAATTGTAAAAAAATGGCTTTTTTCTTGCTATGACAGTCAGATTCAGAGTAAACCTGCTGTTCTGACTCCCTTCATGTTAGCTAATAAGCAGTGATTTTGGCTGACAAAATGAGATGTCTCCCATTCTCTCTACCCTATGGAAAGCTGCATTGCCTCCACAGCTATCTCCCTCAGCTAATTCCAGCTCCAGTATCAGTGGAGGATCTGTGAACTAATCCGTTCTTGGGAGGAAAGGCAGTAAATGTACCGTCACCAACACTCCTGATCCTACAAACTATGCACTACAGCTTTCATTTGGCCAAGAGACAGAAGATGGGAACTGTTGCTTACTTCCTGCATGTGGAAGATTGAGTGGGCAGGACAATGATTTTCCAGGAGCCTCACTCCGAGATAAGGTAAGGTAAGCCTGGGCATAGCAAGAGCCCAGGACCAGTAGACAACATTCATGAGCGCACCTTGTGTAGTGGTCCCAAAACTGGGAGTTAGAATCAGCTATCAGATCCTGCTCTGGGAGTATAAGCCCACTGCTCATCCCAGCAGGCAGCCTGGGACGTTTTAATTACGTGAGAGCTGATTTTGGCTCCACTTGCATGAGCTTAAAATAGAAAACAAAAGGTATCAGTTTCAAACAGAGGGAAATTTGGAATCAGTAACCGGCGTTTTTGTAGGACCTAAAGATAAACTTGCTACTCCTTCAAAAGTTCACTCAGATTGCAAATAGTTGAAATGAGTCATTCCCCTCCTGGTCAAAAATGGCCCTGATAAAAGATTCTGCTCGATTTTTGGTTTGATAAATGAGCAGAAGCATGAAGCTTTCTGACAACGCCATTTCTAGAAATTCCTGTTGCATCAAATGGTGCTGATCTACTCCCTCCAAGGGTACTTGTCACCAAGATTAAATCCTCACAGTGGCTCACCAGTTTCTATTGGAGCAGGACACACAAGTGCAGCAAACAGAGCTGCTCTACTTATTCCCAGGGAGGTAACTTGAAAGCTATGCCTGTTTTCTCAAAGAGGGGACCAAACACATGACAAATCACTTACTTTGCTTCAGACACTACTGGAGAGTGTTCACACGCTGCAGAAAGCCAAGAGTCTAAGAAGACCACCCACCATCCAGGACTTACAGCTACATTACCTTGAACTCCTTCGACAGCATTGGGTGATGTTTGTAGCAGGCAAGTTTGTGGTGCTTAGTGATCCCACCCGAAGGGCAGGAGCCAATTGGGAAGCTATGAGAATTACGCACTACAGAGCTTCACAATGTTTAAAGGAAGTGATCCTTGTTTTCCAGATCCCTGTAGCTGAATTTCAGTGTCTACCACACACACATTACGCCGCATGTGCACACAGCAACTGCAAAGCACATGTGTAGTAAAATCAGACCATCCAACATCTGTGCAGCACATCTGGCCTCGTTTATGTGAGACGTTGACTTGCTATGTACATGTGCCACAAGTGAGACATTCTTAACATGCCTTTAGTAACTTTTTTGCCTCCTGACTTCACTCTCTACCTAAAAGATGTGTCCAAAGTTTTTCCTAAACCCAAGGTATTCAGGATGCTCATACGAGCACTTTCTGATGTCCCTGAGGTGCAAGCTCACATTGTAACCTTTGCCTAAAGTGCAGCGAAACTGGAGTCCCTCTAGAAAAGTAGGTCATTTCTTTAATGAACACATGCAAGCTTTTCATGGGAGATCTCTGCCACTGTCGAATAAAACAGCACAATAGGTCCAAAGTTGTGGAGGTGGTGGGGGAAAGAAGTCGAGACTTTGCATTTCTGCTTGCAAACACTATTTTCCATACAAAACTTGTTACATAGAGAGCATCAGCAGTGGCACTGTCAACATTGTCCCACACCCCGGAGTCCAGAAAGCTCTTTTTCTTGTCACAGTATGAATTCTTGGGCTTGTCAGCAAATAGCAAATGCAGAAAACATGCATTCTTCCCCATTGTCATTCACCCTAAGACTGAGACAATAAATCCAAACTAATCTAAAATGCGTTTTCATTGACATTAGTCATACTTTTCAGGGGATATCTGCTTATTTGTACATACATTTGTACCTCTTGCATAAGGATGTTGCATTCCTATTTGTGCTGGAAACCAGACACTGTTCAAGATTACGGCATCACAAATTGTAAAGGGATCCACAAGCCATGTACACTACGACTTACAGTTTATGACATGGAATACAAGTATAATTTTCCCTGCTTGTAGATGAAAGACCCTTTAAATTGGCTGCTTTATAATCAAGCATATAACAAAATCCACATGAGTACTAACCTGAAGGTGGCTCTGGATTCCCACTCACAAGCTGTACGGTCCAAACCTAATAAGTTTCCCATGTGAGGGGGGGTAGTCAGCCTTTCCTAAGAGGGTGCTTTCCACTTATTGGGTGCATAGCAGTGGCTTGGATTATGAAGAATTGACTCATTGTGTTCATTAGCATTTCAAAAGCATTTAGCTTGGCTGGAGCGCTAGAAAAGATTGCTGTGAACTATATTGCTGTATGTATATAGGCATTACTGAATACAATAGGAAATAGGATGTATTTACATTTTTATGAGAGTTTCCTGAGCTAAAGGAATGTGCTTACTACTTTGAAGTTGAGAGCAAGTTCTCTTTCTGCTCTTCCTCAGCCTAAACGCTCATGTGTGCAGCACAACTGTAGTATCACAGCGCAGGTGAAGTCATTGCTGTTCTAACTGTTCCTGTGTTTTCCATAGGTGCAAATGCAGGTGTGGGTAGAAAACTGGACCTGAGTGGTGGGGGTGGCTATTCCTGTCTCATTTCACGCCGTGTCTGTGCTTGTGAGCCATGTCACAGGGAGCAGCTGTCTTGTCCCCTTTCAGGCCACAACTTCAGCTACCCCTGTTTGCAGAAGGGTGAGGAGGAGAGGTCCTAGACTTCCTCTCCCTCCAAAATATGAAACAACATTTCACACAGCAGGTTTTGCCTAACTTGCGTAAGTGAACAGAAATGTAGCTATAAACAGACAACTTGAATGTGGATCCTGTATTCCCCGCTTGTATAACATAAATCCCTGGTGAACAGAGACTGAAGCTCACTGTCAGGCATGAGTAAAGGCTGTTTAGGAAGGATATGCAAGGAAGAAGAGAAGCGGGGTTTGTGAAGAGTCTGGCTACCCAGTGCTCCAGTATAAAGCTGTAGGACATGCTCATTGAGCATGTCTCTGAGTCAAGAGCAGAGGAGGAGGAGGGTACACTAAGGGTGAATCTGTAAGAACTACCTGACCAAGAGGACATAGCAGATGAGGCTTTCTAAAATGACTCATAAAGGTCTCCTGTTTATAGGATCTCATCCTCATGTGGTTTTCAACCCTCTAGACATTTACAACATGGCATTATGTAAGCGCTACAGGAAACTCTAGATTGTGTTGATGCTAATTTCCTAACACAGAAATGTTAGAGACTCAACCGTAGGTGATGCTCTCCCAGACCTACTGCTCACAAACTGTGAAGAGCTGGTGGAAAATGCAGTCACAGTTGGCAGCTTGGGTTGCAGCAACCACAGGGTGATTGAGCTCAGGATCTGAAGGAAGGCTGGGAAGGAAAGAAGCAGGGTAAGGCCTCTGGATTTCAGGACAGCAGACTTAGGCTTATTTTTAGGGCATTGCTAGGCAGAGTGCCCTGGGAAGCAGCCATGAAGGGGAAAGGTGCCCAGGAAAGCTGGCTAATTTTTAAAGAAAACTTTTTGAGAGCTCAGGAACAGACCATCCTGTTGCATAGGAAGACCGGGAATTCTGGCAGAAGGCCTGCTTGGCTGAGCCAGGAGCTTCTCAATGAACTAAAACACACAAAAAAGGAGATTACAAGAGGCAACAAAGAGAGGCAAGGAAAGAAGAGTATAACAATATTGCTTAGCAATGCATAAGGACAAATGCTGTAGGGACAAAATCAGGATGGTCAAAACAGAATGTGGGTCTGGAGCTAAAACTGGCCAGGGACACATAGGGCAATAAGAGATTATACAGGTACGTTATCTGGAAAAGGAAGTTCAGAGAAAAGGTATGTCAGTGGGTGAATGAGGAGACAATCTAGTAACAAACATGGAAATGACTGAAGTACTAAAGTCCTTTTTTCTTCTGTCTTCAGAGACAAAACTTGCTCTGTGTGTACCACCACATATTGGGAAGGAGGTGGTCGGTAGGGGGCACAACAGTTTAGGGATGACCTAGAGAAGCTGTAAGTATCCAGTCCGTGGGAGGAGGTGGGTGCTGACAGAGATGGCTGATGATTGTGGTGCCTCTGTCCATGGAAAATAATGACAACCAGGAGAGGCAACTGAGGACTGTGTCCTCTGGACACTTCCAAACCCCCAAAGGACAAGAAGATAATGAGGACTAGTCAACACAGATTTCCAAGGAGCAATTAATCCTTGGTGAACCAGACCACCCTCTGAAAAAATGACTGTCTACGTAGTTGAGAGGAGAGTGGTGGGTATAATACACTTGATTTTAGTAAATCAATACCTCCTACTGTATCCCAAATCTCACTCAGAAGCTGAGGAAGTTTGAGCTTGAATGAGGTAGAAATTGGGGCTCAAAGGGTAGAAATCAATGGCTTGAGATCCGACTGGTAACTAGTGGAGCCCCTCAGAGGGCAACACTGTGGTCCATATTATCCAGTGATTCATCCACAGTCTTGTTGATAAGGCAGCACACACCCTCCACAAATTTGTGGATAATGCTAAATTAGGGAGACTGACTGACATGGCAAATGTCAGAACTTTAGTTCACAGTGACCTGAGAAACTCATGGACTGGGGCAACAGAAAACTCATTGGACTCAGTAAGGAAAAATACATCTGGGTCAGAATAACTCCATGCACGTCTGGGAACTGCTTGGCAGAGCAGCAGCCTCACCAGAGAGGACCTGGGATTAGAGTTGTTACCTGGTGTGACAGTGAATGCCAAGTTGAACGTGGGCCAACCATGTGCTCCATCATGAATAAAGCAAACGTTTAAGGGTTACCTTAGGGGGAACATGGCCAACAGATCAAGGGAGGTCATTCCTTCCTTTAATCTGCTGCTTAGAAGGCCACAGTTGGACTACTGTGTCTAGTTCTCAGACCTCCAACACACTTCAAACGGAATGTTAAAACCTGGAAACGGTCTTGCAGAGGGATATCAAGACAGCAAAGGACACAGAGCACATGAGCTATGAGGAAAAACTGAGGAAATGGAGCTTGTTTAGTCTGCCAAAGAAGAGGCTAAAGGGAGATTGAATAGCAGCCTGATAGTACACGAAGTGAAACTAAGATGACAAAGACAGACTTCTCTTCACAGTAGCAAACACAAAGCAAACAAGGGTAAGGGACATATGTTGTGACCTGGGAGGTTCTAAAGAGACATTAGGAAAATACGCTTCGCCAAGACGGTAGTGCAGCACTGGAAGAAGCTATCAGAGATTCGTTAGAGTCTCTGCTCTGGGAGGTTTTCAAGACTCAACCAGATGAAGCCATGATCGGCCTAATTTAGTGTTAAAGATTGTCTTACTTTAAGCAGAAACCTGAACTACACACATCCCAAGGTTCCTTCAAAACAGGACTTGTAATATGTTACGAAGTGTCTCTAGTCCAAGCTGAAACCTTGCATTTCAAGGAGTTTATTTTGCTCATGTAGATCAGTGTATATCCGTGAAGGATATACCATTCAAATTGTCAAGGAAAACTTCTGGCTAAGGAATTCATTTCAGTTTATGGTCTATTTTCCTCCTCTATCTCAAAGCACATACTTTTTAGAGTTGTTCAGAGAGAGAAGAGAAATATTATATTCAGGCACGATGTTTCAAAAGGTCTAGGTAACTAATAAAATTGGGTTGTAAACAAATCCATAAACTGATAATCAAGCAATTGAATGGAAAATAAAATAACCTCAAGTCAAACTGGTGCTTTTTTTTTTTTTGTTTACAATACTAACTCTAACATACCTTGGTAAAAATGGCCTGGTTCATCCAACCTATCATAATGGTGGAGAAGCTTGCAGTATATTCTTCCCAAAGTTGCTTTCAACAGAACCACCTTGTGGTGGACTCAACATTCCTGTTATTTACTGAATAACAGAGGCAATTCTTGTTCTAGCTTTTTTTTTTTCGTATGAGAAGGCTAAAAGAAGGTGAGGCAAATCTTCAGCATCTTTCTTTCATCACATAATAATGGGAGTGAGCCATATCAGCTTAATGTATCTTTGCAGTTTGTGCTGAAAGGAGCTTTACGAATGTGGATTGTTACGGGGAACAGCAGCAGAAGACAGCCTTCCTTCAAGCTTCCTGTTTCTTTATCTGGTTGGGGCATCTAGTGGCTCTTGTGACGAAATTGCTTCATGGCTGTAAAATAAATTGACAAATACAGTTACATCCTCTATGAGAAAGGAGGTAATTGGTAATTCTGGCAAAGGATTTCAATACTATGCGACAGTGAAGGCTAGCGAGTACTTGGTTCTATGGAGAGAAGAAAGTGTTTGAGAAGGCAACGTGGGGAAGTTTGTGCTTTTGTCCTCTAATATTGCATTTCATCTGTGCTCAGAGGCTTAATTATTCAGGTCAGAATACACAGTTAACTTTTGCTTAAAACCAGTCTTTTATAAAAAGAACACGTAAAGAAAGAAGGCAACAGGATTTGCTTTTAAGTTTCATTACTGACTTCCACAAACAGAAGAAACAGACATTGAGCAGAAGAATAAGAAAACCAGATGTAGATTGTGGACTGAACGAGATTGGAGCCTCAGACCATGCACAGGATCATGTGTCTTATTCATTACATACCACTGCAAATTCACCATGAAATTCTCAAAACTAAGTCTACTGCATCTGCTGTGGAAAAGCAGAATATTTACCCAGAATATGACTGCCCCATTATGCTCTGGTCAGATTTTCTTTCTAATGCAATGATAACGATTTTTATTAGTAGCACTGATGGTTGCTGTGCCAAAAATCGGGTGTAGGTAAGCTTCTTCCTAAACTGATCTGATAGGCCCTCCAACATCCTCCTCCTCTTTCTGCAAGGAGGAAATTGTCTGCTCTAGATGCAGTTCTGGCATCAGTAATCCTCCCTGGTCCATAATTTCACTCATGCTGACTGTGTCGGGACAAGCAGCAGGAGGTGCCTGAGCCGACTGTGCCGTCATTAGCTACCCATCCAACAGAGGGGAACAGCCCTCACAAAATCCAGTCATGTTGCTTCCTGGGCTCGTTCACTCCCACTAGAGGGGCATCACTCATCCTTAAGCTTTTTATGATCCTTACACTGTACAGCAGTCTAGTAGGCATCGTGATCTTACTAATCTATTTGACTTGGGTAGGACCTGCAGCGCATGGGTGTGTATGAGTGGGAAAAATTTCTGCCCTTGTCACAAAGACTGCGCAGGTGAAAACGCATGAA
Organism: Stercorarius parasiticus; assembly: GCA_013396915.1. Classification (NCBI taxonomy): domain Eukaryota; kingdom Metazoa; phylum Chordata; class Aves; order Charadriiformes; family Stercorariidae; genus Stercorarius; species Stercorarius parasiticus. The sequence goes on from VWZL01003093.1 coordinate 740,916, forward strand.
AGACTGAAGAGCAAGGTGACTGTGGTGATTTTGAGTTTTGATTATGACTTATTTTTACTTACATTATGAATACCTGCAGATCGCTTACAATCCCTTTGCATTGGTGAAAGATGGCATAGACTCCTACCCTAGCCATGCAGAGTACTGCAGCCTCTCCGGCAAGAAGCCAAAGTGCTGGTTTATAAGGGAAGAAAGGGGAGAGGGTGAGCAAGGAGAGCACAAAGAGGAGCTGAAGCATCTCTTAAACTCTAAACAATTCATCATTCAGCTAACTGGCAACTGTTTTGTGCTATGCTGTTGCCCAGTTTACTTTCTCAGTTCAAAGAAGAAGCTGTTTGAAAGCCCTTCTGCTGATGCAGCAGCTACCATATTTGGAACAAAACCTCTTTACAGATTTGGCCTGTAATCTTTTCTTACTAATAGCTCAGCCTCAGCCTTATGGAGCTCATGGAATTTAGGATACATTTACTAACCCACGACTTACCTCCAGGTGTGGTATTAGTCCTGTTTTCCTGAGTGATGAATTAAAACACAGGGGTGTGCTTGAGACTACAGGGCAGATGGGACCAGTACAAGATGGTATCCTGAACTTCATTGATCAGAAGTAAAACCATATGCCCCTTCACAAAAGTCCTATCAGACAATATATTCAGGAAGTCTGGGCCATGAGGTCACTTCGTGGTCCACTGGTGAGTTCTTCTGGAAGCTGCTAGAGACTTCGACTCTTGTGGAAACCGTGATGTTCCAGAAACACTTGGCAAGTACTCCTTATAGAAAGTTATAACTTTCCAGTCAAACAGGCTTCTTGTCCTGTCAGCTTTGTGTCAGACCTACCAGCAGTGGGGCCTCCTCCGGTGATTTTGATGAGAAAAGACGATGCCCTGCTTGTCCCATTGGAAAGTTCTTTCTTAGCTTTCTAACCCACTAAATACAAACTGGAGGTGCTGTTTGCATGGTCAGATGCTGTTACCGCAATTAACTGATCTTCACTGAAGGACAGACTGGTGGTGTGGTGACAATAGCAGCCTGTGCCTCTCACCAAGGCTATTAACCTGTCTCTAAACAAATAGGAGCTGCTGGGCAAGCAAAAGCAGCATCTGCCTCCATTACATGAAGTTATTCAGTTACATCGGTCAATGAACTGTAGCTGATAAAGTAGGAGATATCTGATACTTCTGTGCTGGAGCACAATCAGTTATCAGCTTCTGGATCTCCACAGATCCCACTGGCCTTTATCCTCTTCTTTCTGAAGTTTTTCAGCAAAGCTTGAACCATTTTGTGTGTGTAAATGTTTGATTTATGCACTGTAACAACCTTGATCCTACCATATGTCAGGACTCCCCATATGCTCTTTCATTTGTAGTATCCACAAAATTCACCCAATAAAAGCAAAAGGTATAGCCTGGCTACTGATCCTCTGTCATTCAGCTACAAACAGCTGGTAGTGCACATTTCAAGGTTTATTTAAAGCTCAAGTACTTTCACCCACCCTCGCTGATAACTAAACTTGGCACGTAAAAACATGAAAATAAAAATATCAAAGTAGTGTAGCATTTCAAAGAAGCATTCAGGAAGCAGACAGCATGTCTTGCTCCAGCACGGAGAATCCTGTGGCTGAATGCGTGGTGCATGCTTTGAGAATGTGCCCATCTCTGGTATGGAAAGGACAGGTCATCTAGGTGTGGTCGCATAACTTCACCATCTAGCTGCTCTTGCATTCCCTTGTCTGAAGCACTGTGACCTTTCTGTAGCAATCTACTGCTAACATTTCAATTCCAGAGAAATCTCCACAATTGACTCCTGGCTGGAAGCAGCGGAGTGTTTTCATACATGGGAGTGATCTCAACAACTCACGCTATCGACTTGTCTGGTGGTTAGTTAAAGAATAATGGTTTTGAGGCAGGAGTATTATCTGGCGCTCATTTTCTGGGAGAGCCATCTCCATCTCAACATTTACAAATATTTTCAGCTTTAGCCACCTCAAACGTAGTTATTTAATTTGACTCTCTACATGTCATTTGCAGTTTGTGCTTGGCACAAATAGGGCAGTGATGTGCAAGAGGCAGAAAGCTTTAAATCTAGTGCCTCCAAGCTGAAGGAATAAAGGTGGATGTAGAGGACTAGAGCTGCTGTAATTTATGCAGGTTTAAACTATTTTCTGTGACCACTTCAATCACCAGAGATCCTCAGAACACCTCATTTCAGTCAGTTCCTGACCCAGAAATGCCCTTCATTTGGGAGAGGGTGGGAAAGGATGGCCAAGGTATATAAATGAGTGCTGCAACCTAGAGCAGTAGGAAGACAAGCAAATGATCCTGCAAATTTCTCCCCTGCAGTGAACCCCCAGGCCTTCCCGCAGTCAGCTTCCAGGACAGGAGCGGCAGCAACATCAGATAGTTGTCAGGAATACTTGCCTTTGGCAGGCAAATTTGAGGTGGGTGCCCATCTTGTCCTTTCTCTGCTTTGACTCTGTGCTGACACTGGCACTCTTAGGAGAATTTAAATTACAAGACTAAATTAGCAGAAGTACAGATGCAGGTGCTCCTGAAGTGGCTTCACGTGACGCAGTTTGAATCTGAAAGCAGAGCAGTGGTACCAATGTCATCTAGTGCCTTCACCAAGAAGTAATGTGCCAGGTAAACCTGATGGCTTAAGCTGGAGTTGTCTCAAGGAACTGCATTTTGTGCCATCCTTACACAGCTAACTAGGCTGCCAGGAGGCACCTGTGACAAACTGGATATCAGGGAGCAGCAAGTAGAGAGCTGCTCTGCAAGGGAGGAGGAGCTGAGAGCTGAGGGGGGCAAGATAAGGAGATAAACCAGATCCAGGGTCCACCCAGGAGGCCCAGTCAGAAGCAGCAGAAGATAGGATCAGAGACAGGGATGGGATCAGGCACAGCTGTAGTGCCACTGGAGCAGGGACTGATGGCCCAGGCTGAGCTGAAACACGGTCCTGGGCCATAGGCAGGGTTGGGGGGAGGTCTCAGGGGGAAGCTTGGAGGGGACACCTAGGGCTAACAGTGCCCGCAGGGCCACAGCCCTGGGGTTCACCATCAGAAGTTCTCTCTCAAGGTAGGAATCCAATTTGTGTTTCAAACAGAGCAATGTTTTAGTCCAGTAACTAAGGCACATAAGCAGCCTTCAGTGAGGAGATCAGAACATCAAGTACTGGAACAGAGAATCACGTTTTTCTTCTCTCAGGGTATTTGACACTCTTTTCTGTGCGCCTCACGTCTCCTACCTTGTAGGAGGTACACCGTATCTGTCACATTAGTTAGATCATCCAGTCAGTCATGCATTTGATCCTACATTACTGACATTCTTGTAGTTGAATGAGAACAGAAGAAAATACTACACGAGAAGCCAATTCTGATCACTATCAAGATATTGATATAGTCACTCCAGCTGAAAGACATTTTTGTGGCCATAGAAGCCACACAGTGAATACCTTATTCAGTTGTTGCTTTGGTGAAACTTCCAAGTGAAAACGGAGCAAAGACTCCAAGATCTAACCTATAGATGGTCACAGAGAAGCCTGGCATACGTAAATCGTAAGGGAAGCTTGCAGTACTTGAGCACATTTCTTTCTTTTGTACATAAGCAACTCTAAATGGCATAGGAGACAGAAATAACGCAGATAATTGTACTGTCAGAACAGCAACTATATCCATCTTTGGGAAAACTTGCATGCAGACTTCGGTGGAGCAAGGAAGCCTTTTAAAATCAATGGCTAGAGCAGGACCTCCTGGGAAGCACATATGCTTCGCGTTATAGACTGAGCTGAAGCCAGGAACGTTGGGGTAAAGCTGGGTTCACAACCCACATATCCCTACCTGGCTATAGGCATGAAGTGCCACTCGTTATGGTATAAACAGTAACACCCAGTCTAGCACGACTAGCCTGACCTATGCCTGCCACCATACAGCTTTGGGTCGTTAAAATTGTTATCAGAGGCTTGCATCTGTCTTTATGTCAGGACTTAAATTTGGATTGAGGTGTTCCAGTAGGGTTTTATCAAAGTTGTTATTTTATGATTTTATCAGAGCTGTTTATTTTACACACTTTGACTGCAAATTTGTGAAACAGCACCTTTTCTCTGCCTATGCGATTGCAATCAATTTTTGAAATTTGTGTAGCTTGTATTTACAGAATCACAGAATGGTAGGGGTTGGAAGGGACCTCTGGAGATCATCTAGTCCCATCCCCCTGCCAAAGCAGGGTCACCTAGAGCAGATAAACTTACATTTATGAGGAGAATACCCACTGCAAATAGAAAATTTTTACATGAGCCTTACAGTGACATTTTTATTTTTCCCAGAATAAATGACTCTATGACCAGGTGAATCAACAGGGAATTAGACCCTAATTACATTTTAGATACTCATAATAAAAGTTAATAAACATGAATAACACTCTTACGAAATGTTAAAAAATTGAATTGCATGGTAAAATGAAAAAATGTCATTACGAAAATGCTTATTTAATAAACGGGATTGGGAAAACCTCTACATACGGGAAACTGGGTTTATGCTCTTCGCCTCAGTTGAGGGGAAAACTAGGTTTTGCCAATAAACTGAACAAAATGCTCCCTCTTGTGGTGTAGGGTTGGAAATAGCGCAGCAGATGGCGGCTGGGGGGGCCAGGCTGCCCCGGCAGATGCAGCCGAAGTTGGCAGGTTTGGAAAGCCCTGAGCTGTTCCGACTTTGGGTTTGCTTTTGTTTTCTTGGGCCGGTAAGTGGAAGGAAGGAGGCGTTTCTCTTGCTTAGGCTGCTTCTGAAAGAGGAGCACAGGTGTGATTTTTAACTTGGAGATTTTGGGGTTTTCTTGCTTGCTGGTCATTTCTCTTTTCCTACAGGGTCAAATGAAAAGGCCCCCACATCCCCAGAGTAGATGCTCCTTATTGATATGAGCTTCTCCTGAGGAAAAAAGATCTAAGAGCAATCAGACACAGACATGGAGGTGCTGGGTGACAGGAAAGTAAGGATGCTGGCAGGGTGCGAGAAGAAGAGGGCAGGTGGCCTTGTGAGTACTTTGGACTTGTGCTCTCATAATACTGCGCTAAGAGCTGTGGCTTGTGGCTCTGTTGTCACGGAATCACGGAATCATGGAATTTTCAGAGTTGGAAGGGACCTCTAGAGATGATCTAGTCCAACTCCCCTGCCAAAGCAGGATTGCCTAGAGCACACTCCTCAGGACTGCATCCAGGCGGGTCTTGAAAGTCTCCAGAGAAGGGGACTCCACAACCTCCCTGGGCAGCCTGTTCCAGTGCTCTGTCACCCTCACCATAAAGAACATTTTTCTCGTATTTGATCGTCAGACCCAAGACAATCACAGAGCAAAGAGTCAATTACTAATCAGAAGAACAAACTGGATACAAATTAAAGAGGAAAAAAAAAAAAGTATTTAGGATTGGTTTTGTTCCCTAAGGGGGAAGATGGAAATATGAGAGTGGGTGAGACCTGGAAGACCGACAGGGCTGAATAAAGTTGGGCCTGAAGGGTTGAAACTGGAGGGAAAGGTACTGATGTGGAATAACTGGCAAGAGGTGACAAGAGGAGCTGGCCAAGAAGGAGGAGGTAGCTCGGGTGTTTGTCACAGCAGAGTAACAGTGTGGATTTCGAAAAACAGTGAACTGTTACATTACGCAGAAGGATGTAGATGTACCTATGTTTCCAGAGCAATCTGCTTCTCCATCTTTTTGCAGGTGTCTCTGTTCAGTGCTTTTTCTTCTTCCTGATACCAACTTTTTCTTTCAATTCCTTCAACATATGAGGAAAAGGTGGGGATACCTTACACACCCTTAGTTATAACAAAGTTGTTCAAAGGCTGCTTAGAATTCCCATTTGGATAAATGTCACATGTATCAAATAAGACATACAGATATGTATGATAACTCGATGTAACAAAGTAATTAAAGGGACCATTTGATGAATTATGAATTTGGAGGGATTTGTTCAGAGATGCATCATTTAGCATGGAGGTATATTTAAAAGAATACTTGCTGGTAAACCACGGTTATCATCTCAGCCCTTCAGCTGGTGAAAACAGCAAAAGGATCAAAACCCCTATCAAACTGGTAGCAGCAGTGACTGTTTCTGTGCCATTTTTGTTTGTACAGGCTTTCCCAAGCAAATGACTCAGTACACACTTGGGAATTTTAATTCCTTGATATCCTGGGAACCCTGTGTAACTTGTCTTTCCTTTATCAAGTCAGATACTGCTTGACTTCATGAAGGTGAACATTCACTGCCTAAACATTCACTTTCAAATACAGGCTTCAATACCGGCCTGTTTCTTTCCTCCTATTGTATTATTTCACACTGGTTCTGTAGTGCTTGGGCAATTTTACAGGACAATCTCGACAGACTAAATATCATGGCCCCATGGGCACTGTTAGCCCTGACTGTCCCTGCCCAATCTAACCTAGGGCTTCTCCTGAGCCCTACTCATGGTCCAGGACTCCATTTCAAGCCCAGTCCGTGACCGAGGCATTCCGTGGGCATGCTGTGCTCTGCCTGCCTCAGCCTTATTTCCTGGCTGGATTTTGGACCCATTTTGCCTGTCACTTCTCTGCAGCCCTGCCTCCCAAACAGACATGCCTCAGAAATAAAGCCGGGGAGGGGGATTTTCCCCCCTTGACTTTGCAGCAGGCCACCGACGGGCAGGGCAGGCGCCGCCCTTACTGCTCCCTCTACAGGGGATGCTCCGGGGAACACGAGTGCGTGGCCTCGGGCTGCGCGGAGCCCGGCAGGCGCCGCGGCCCGCCTCTCCCCG
>VWZL01003094.1:0-176389 GCA_013396915.1 Stercorarius parasiticus
CTGCACCTGGGTCATGGCGATCCTGGGAACAAATACAGGTTGGGCGGAGAATGGCTTAAGGGCAGCCCTGAGGAGAAGCTCAANGAAGGCTCCGGGGAGACCTTTGAGCCCCTTCCAGTCCCTCAAGGTGCTCCAGGAAAGCTGGGGAGGGACTCTTTATTAGGAAGTGTAGCAATAGGACGAGAGGTAACAGTTTTAAACTGAAAGAGGGGAGATTTAGATTAGATCTGAGGATGAAATTCTTGGCTGTGAGGGTGGTGAGCCCCTGGCCCAGGTTGCCCAGAGAAGCTGTGGCTGCCCCATCCCTGGAGGGGTTCAAGGCCAGGTTGTATGGGACTTGGAGCAACCTGGTCTGGTGGGAGGTGTCCCTGCCCAGGGCAGGGGGTGGAACTGGATGGACTTTAAGGTCCCTTCTAACCCAAACCATTCTATAATTCTATGAACCCTCCTGGACACCAGGTTGTAACTGGAGGTCAGGCAACCAAGCAGCACCGAGGTTATAATAGCTTAGTGTGTCTGATAGAGCTAGCTGAGGCTACAGTCTGGAGGGGCATGGCTTTGGGCCATGATCATTACGTTTATTTCTCTCTTACAACTCACAGGTAATGAAAATTCTCATTTTTACCCACTAGTTGAAGAAAAAAAAAACCAGATCTATGTTCTGTCCAAACAGAAACCACAGGTAGATAAGCGATTCCTTCTGACACCTCTGATGCCATGTACATACTAAAGGCTGGGTCATTGATAAAACATACAAGAATCTGATCTCTAAATCCATCACTGTGCAATCCAAATGATCAGGTCAGTGCAAGGATTGCCTTGTGATAAATACTTTCCACGGGATCCTGCCCGGGAGTACGCCGAGCAGGAGATGCCGAGAGCAGAGCAGGAGCAGCAAGGGGAAGGTGAAGCCTGGGCCCTTCTCGCTGTACCCCCAAGACATCAGCCCTCCTCAGCCAGACACTGCACATCTGCAGCAGCTATGGACCATGAATGTATCTTACCTGTCTGGGAAATCCTTTGTAACGTCCTGTGGCCAGGACCATCGCAGCTTAACAATGCGAGTGTGAAAAAAACACCTCCTCCTCTTTTCAGCAGTGACGAAGTCTGTCAGGAGCTGAAAGCACTTGAAATTAGGTCCTCAAAGCCTTTTTCCAGCAAACTAGCATTCGGCTACCCCAGGGAGAGTCCCTGGCTCTCTGGGAAAAACATGTGAATGGCTCATGGCAGCTTTGCGCAAAACCAGTCATCCCAGGAACTGTCAAGCCAGACCACACAGTACATGCATTGGATCCTCCCTGAGCCCTATGGAGTGTCTTTGTGGCCTCCCAAGATAAGGGGAGGTTAGTGTCACAGCATCTGGCGTGACACTCTGGCCTCATGCAGGAGGGCTCAGTGGCGTGGGACAAGCCAGTGCTGGTACAGCCCTGGTTGTGCTGCCAACCAGGGCTGCTCCCCAGAGCAAATTATCCTCTGAATTGCACACAGGTTTGTCTCAGAGAAGGAGCTCGTGTCTCCAGAGGAGAGCTACCACATGGGCACTAACATGCAGAGTGCAGGTGATTGAGGGACCCACACTGATGAGCAAATGAGGGCACAAAAAGACTCGGCAGCATAGACCCACCCAGATGTGTCCATCATGATTCCTCAAAGGTCACTAGAACAATGAGGGGCTGTCCCACCTGCCAGGGACGGCATTCATAAATAACAGCAGCCTCTGATAGCCGGGAGGTGTAGCTGTCTGTAGGCAATTGCATGTGAAACAGGCAGACAGGTGTCATCAATCCAGCAGAACCCACGGCCAAATCATGCTGTTCAATAGTTTGAATTTAAAGCACAAGTATCAGCTACAGCCTGGAAGTTAACTCTGGCCCTCAAAAGCCAGTTCCTAATGTAGGCTTTGGTTGAAGCAATTGCTGTGTCCCTGTGTTGCTGCTCTCCATAGATGAGAAGTGTGCCTAATGGGGGAGAAGGGTAATCTCATTTAATATGAAATTATATTAGTGACAGGTTTTTCCTGTGACTGCTCAAAGGGCCGGGCAGGTTGGATGGTGTTTTCATGGTGCTTATTAAGCTCAAAGTAAATAACTGAAGAAGCAAATGTCACCGGGATATGAGCAATGGGGAGCAGGGAGAGAGGAGGAGCACGTGGAGCCGAGGGTAGCCAGCACCACCAGCCTGGCACACAAATGAAAAAGCCTGGGGAGAGAAAAGGGCAACTACCACCCGGCTAGTCATTTTTAGTCTGCTGTACTTCTTTACATGAGACTGTCACCGAATATATAGCAGCTCTATAGAGTTCTATATGTACCCCTTGACCTTATAAACAGCCCTGCAGCAGGTCACTGCTGGTTTTCTGAAACAAGAGCTCATTATTTGGTGCTTCATCATGTAGCGCCAGCACTGATGGCCAGGCAGAAGAAAGAGGAGCAGAAAGCACCGGCACCAACGCCCCTGGTCTCACTCAAACTCAAACCCAGGAGTGTCTGTGCCCCAGTGAGAGCTGGTGCAGGTGTTCACAGGCAGCCAGACTCCCCTCCACCCTGGCTAGGCCGCTTAAGGTCTGAACCAGCTCAGAGAGGATTCCCCTGGTCGCTCTGCAGCCAGGGGCTAACCATAAGAAAGATGCTCCCAGAGCAGAGAAGGAAGACCCGCAGCTCTTCGGTTCATGGACTCACCCTTGCCTTGTTCCTGCTGTCAGCACACAGCACCTACACTGTCATTTAGCAAAATAGATCAATAATTAGCTACTACTGCTTGAAAGCAGTAGCAAAGTATGTTTTTTGTGTTTTCTTACTTACAGTTAGTTATATAATAAAATTAAAATAACAGAAACTAATGGTGTAAATGTTTGGGAGCTGAAATTAAAGACACGAGTCCACTTCTCACATTAAGGTACTCCAAGGAGTGGGAAATGACATTTCTTCTGTCTTCGAGTGTCCATGGGAGCAGGGGGCCTCGTGAACTGCTCTTGTCCCAGGCCATCCTGTGTCTTGAGGCCGGAGCATGCTGGCAGGTTACCTGTGATGCTGAGCTGCAGTTACTGCTGGAGCTGCACGGTCTGCCTGTAGGTTTGGTTTAGTAGAGCTCTGAAACGAACCACTTTGTTGAAGGGAGATGGTGAGCAGCCAAATGAGCTGAATCACAGCCAGGCCTGGTGTTCCCCTGGTATTTCCCCTCCTTCCCAAACAGTCTTGTCCTTTCTCAGACACCTCTGAATGCTCAATCACATGCAAATATCAGAAAATGTCTTGTTTTCCTCTGCTCAGAAAGGAGAGATTTGCTTTGTCCGCAAGGGAGGTCCCATCTCCTTCCCCCACTGGCTTCATCTTGTCCTGCTCACTTCAGGCTGGTTCTGTGGGTCAATAGACCCATTCTGCAGCCTGACTTATTTTGCTACAATAGCAAAAAAAACCCAGCCCAGCAACTAAAAACTGGGTAGACTTCTTTTGGCTAAAGCCTTAAGATGGCCCAGAGAGGACCCAAGGACCACCAGGGCTGGCACAGGGGAGCATCACAGACCACTCGTCATGCTGAACCTGCACTGTATCTCCTGTTTTCCCCCTCTGTTGAGTGGAGTAGTGGAGGAAAACCCATTTTCCTTCTCTGTTCCCGAGATTACAGTCTGCTCGAAGGTGCAGCTGTAAGACGGTGCCAGTGCTGCTCACCAGCCTGCGGAGAGGACAGCTCGGTGTCCAGCGCCACTTTGTGCCACCGCGGCGAAAGCTGCCAAGTCTGACTCTGCGTGTTCAGCCACTTCCAAAGCTCAGAGAGGCGTTTTTGCCAGCACGCTGCTCTGTGCTCTTTACCTTCACCCACAGCCGTAAAAACTGGATTTGGGTTTTCCTGTGTCCCCATCGAGCTCACAAATGAAACACTGCAGCAGTGGCTGCCCGTCTCGTTGGGCATGCAGAGGTCAGCTGCAGCCTTTGGTTCCCATTTGTAAAGCACACTGAACATGTGTTGTGGAAGTGATAAGCATCAAAGAAATTCTTTTTTAAAATGTTGATTAGTGGCATGCAATTTCAGGACAAAGAGATTTTTTTCCTCCCCCATGTTATCACAGATATCACAACAGGAACAGACCAATTAGGACTATTCCCTGGGCCGTTCCCTCAAGGGTTTTGTGCAGGGCAATGTATTACATGAAAGCAACACTGTTCGTACTCTAAATCATTTGTACCTGTGTTGAAATATTACTGAATTAATTCCCTGTGCTGGGAACAGTCCCCACATGATCCATCTGGGATACGAGGGCATGTGGAGGGACACTGAGCATCCAGTTCCTGGTCCTTGCCATGGCCTGATGTTCCTCTCCAGCCATCACACATCCTGGCTGTGGTATTGCGGCACAACGAGTTATTCTGATCACATTCCTCCACCAGCATCCACTAAATACACCTGGGGGAATTGTTCTGTGGTACTTACAGAGGGACACCACTGTTTTACTGTAAATTAAAGCCAAAATATCTACAGAAAGTGGAATCCATCAAGGCAAAAAGGGATGGAAGTGCTCAGGAAGGTTAACAGCAGTGACTGGTTTTGCTCGTCCCTAATAGATCAGCTGCCTGTGACATTGCAGGCAGGTGGCTACGAGGTGCCCTTTGGGGTGCGCCTGGGTGCTGAGGGGTTTCAAGCCAAGCAAATGCGCTGGAAGGAGCCCGCTGAGATGTGCTGGATTGTGACCAGGTCTCTGGACTAAGAGGAGGTGATTTCAATGTGCTGCATCCTAAAACAGGGCTTGGTCCATGTGGGGCTCAGCACCGAGCCGAGCAGGTCCATGCGGGAGCCTCCTCTGTTCCACCACCAAAATCACATCAGCTGCACGAGCTGAGCTTATCCTAGGCCAAGCGAAGCAGAAAGGAGCTTTGACATGAAGAGCATAAGAATTGCATGAGGAACATATCTGCAGGGCACAGAAGGGTTGGATTAGGGTATTTATGGTTCTCCAAGGCTAACTTCACAAACAGAGCCAGCCAGCCAGAAAGCCTTTAAAGCACTGTGTAACCCCAAAAGGCCTAAAGCAATTAAAAGCCGGATGGAGGGCATACATTTGTTGTTCAGATGGGAAAAGGAGACTGCCACTTCGAAACGGAGGTGCGGAGGAGCCAGGCCAGGCTGGAGGTGTCCCTCAGCCCTGCGCGGGAAGGTGTTTCAGATCCCCCTGGGCGCCTGCAGAGACATGGCATCAAGCAGGAGACAGCAGCAAGTGTCATGCCCTGCGTATGCACCTCGCCAGCAACAGAAGCAGAGCCCACCACCTCGTCTCTTTGCACAAGTTGCTTACTCCCAATTTGAGCCGGAGCTGCAGATCTCTGCCCTGCTCAGCCCCACGCACGGCCTCCCACCCAGGCATCCCCAGCTCAGGCCCTGTTTGCCTTCCACAGGGAACGGGTGCTTCCTGGGATTTGTGCTGTGTTTTTAATTACAGGCTTTGATATGAAATGCTCCTGCGTGTCTACTAGAGCAGTGTTTCGCTCCCACCCCCTTCCAGCCTTTCTTGGTATCAAGAGGCCAAGTCACAATGGGGGAAATTTTTTGTTCCATATCTTTATGGTGCTTCTTCCAGTAGCACATAAAACAAATTAGCCACTTAGGCCATTATTAGGCACTTATGGCCTTTTGATGTTTATGATTTATAACAGCAATTTGCACTTAGGTAGCGCATTTCAGCTGAGGCTAATACGGCGATGATAGTGCTTTGCATTTCAGTCGTGTCCTCCCTCTGCAGCTCCTGGAGAGCTTCGTAAGGCCATGGTGGATCCGGCAGCAAGGAGCTCCTCTGGGGTGCCAGGAGTCCTGTGCCTCTGGGCGTCTGTCCATATCCCCCATACCAGCACCCATGCTCAGAGCCAGCCCGGCTGACTGGGCACTATAGCCCCGTTAGAAGCACACACTGAAGAACGGGCTCTGCTGATCACAGGAGCTGGTTCAAGGGCGTTAGCCATCTCACTGACCGTTAGACACAGCAGAGTCTGATTGTCCTTTAGCTGCTGACACTCTCCCAATAGAAATAAAATGTATTTATGAATAACGAGGTTATTTCTTCCTGTGGGCAGATGCATTGCTCCTGACCCAGGCCGGGCAGGGTGAACGCCAGCTGTGCATCCGTACATGCTGGGCTGTGTGAGCCAGAACAGAGCCAGCGGGTCAAGGGGGTCAACTCCTACCCTTCACGTGGCACTTGTCATGTGTCCTTGTTGTTCGGGTCCCCCCCGCCCCGGGACAGCTCAACAGGCAGGAGCCTTGTTATATCTGTGGGCACTGTTGAGCACACACTCAAAAGAAATCAAGTTCTTCTGGTCTCTCCAGAGACAGAAACCCAAAGTCTAGTGAAATATGGCAGGACTTCTTGGCTCTGGACATAGTTTATATCCAAGCTGAGTGCTGCAGTACAGAGAGACCCCAAAACCAGTGTCACCTACAGCATTTCCTCTCCATGGATTTACAGGTGACTTGGAAAGAATTATCTGTCTGTCTTAGGATCTTATTTTCTCCCTCATTTTTGGCAGCTTGCTACAGCTTATTTTAGCTCAGAGAGGAGACCCAGGAATGAGTGTCCCCAGCTGGGGCATAGGGAGGTGGATCTGTGCTTGGCTGCTTTACCCCGCGGCAGGATGATTTATCTGGGCCCCGGCTCCCCCAGCTGAGAGGTGAGCACGTCCTTGCTTTTCTTCACAAGGGTACCCTCACAGGTCTTGTAGTTTCTTTGCAGGTTTTAAGTACGAGGTTATACCTGAAGGGCAAAGCCAGCTGGAATTTGCTGCAGAGGATGAAAGATTGGAGGGCAGATTTGGGATGGAGGGTGCTGGAGCTGGGGCTGTTCCTGCCACTGCCCCGATATGAGACAGGGAGTTGTGAGCTCCTCCACAAGCCATGGAGAAGTGTCTCAATGCTCTCCCTGACTTGCAGCTGCCCTGCTCTTACCTCCTGCTCACCCCCTCGGCTGCCCTCCCTCCTGGGATGGGGAGATGCTCAGAGACAGCAGAAATAAAGATGCTCTAAGCCAGTTTGCCAGGCTACAGATCTGACGAAAACCACTTATGATGCAAACTCATTATCTGCGAACATGCCCTATTTCTTGGGGATGTTTTAGAAAATTAGACATACTATCGACTCGAAAGTTTACCTTTATGCAAATCAAAATGTCAACATCTGGCAGGAGGACTCATGGATTTTTTTCAGCCTGTCTGTAGCAAGGGGCTGCCTTCCATATTTTGGGTTTTTTTCCCAGACACTCATCATCATACGCATGCTAAGCACATCCTGAAGTAATTTTCCTAGTAAAGGCAAGTGTAGAAAGCTAAGCGTTAAATGCTCTTTCAAAGCCACCAGGAATATCACTGTTTACTTGTTTTCCGGTCTGTAACAGATGCTGGCATTCAACATTCAGAGTGCCTCCGGAAAAAAGAAAAAAATAAAGATTGCCACGACAAGGTTAGCAAATGACAATTATTCGTCAGTAAATCTTTTTCTCCCCCTCAGTGAAGCTGCTCTTCATGAATGAGCGACTGCCGCCTCCTCGTGCGCTGAGACTGATGCTTGTACGCGTCGAGGACGCCGTGGCACGGTGTGATGGGCAAAGCTCGCTTAGTGCCATGGCCTCAGCAAGCAGCTCCGCAAAGTGAGGTGTGGCTGTCGGACCCAATCCATGCCAACAGCCTTTGAAGTGCTTTAAAATTTGGGTTGGGTTTAAAACATGTGTTGGTACCATCTGGGAAAAAGCCTCTGCTCGCTGTCACTGGCAAAATCACTCAAACAATATAATTCTCAGATCAGGGTAACTTTGATGAGTTTAAGGGGGATTTAAGAGATATCTAGGAATACGCATATTCCCCCAAACACACCTTGGAGGATCCAGTGTTAAGCTCTGTAAGTGAGAGGCCCTTTTATCTGTTACCAGAACAACTTTCTGGTGGCTGATCCTGAATGGGAAGAAACAAAGATGTCCAGAGACATCCCCAACATGCCCCACTTGGCAGCGTGGGCTTTCTCCTTTCGCCCCCATCCTGTGCAATCCCCTCCTCCCACGGCAGCAGTGCTCCCCCAGATTTCCCCTTAAACTGCTGTCCAATAATATAAAATGCAAAACTTTGGTGCAGTTTGCTTGCCATGAAGAGGGGCTCAGCCATGACACAGCTGTTTTCCTATTTCTTATTAGCCACCACGCAGCTCTTGCCTCTGGATTTCTCCCTGGGACAGACCTGCTGTTGGCACGCTGAGCTCTCGGTGATGCTACAAGCAGTGAGCCCTACCCACACGCTGTACTTCAAACGTATTCAAACCGATGGGAAATGTGAGAGAAAGCAGCTCTTTTGTGATGCCTGGCAATGTGCGATTAGCTCAAAGCACGCTGTATATAAATAAAAAGCAATGGACATGCACATAAACAAAATCTATTGCGTCTTCTGCTTTTTGGAGTCAAGCGCTATGCTGGGAAAACATTGCCTCTTCATCAAGTTTTATCGCTTGCAATCAATTCATTGGGCCAACCGAGAAGCTTTAGAAAAAAGACTCGGGTTTTCCCAAGTTTTGCTTTCAGACCTGGCAAACCCTCCCCATGGCTCCAACGCTGGGTTTCTGAGCAAGCCTGGGAAAATGCAAACCCAGTGGGACCCAGCAGAGCCTGGGCACTCCCTCCTCCCCCAGCACATCCCAAACCTTACCACGGGGTGCCAGGCACACCCCTGCCACTGCTGCTGGGGAGGATGCTGGCCTCAGTGGTGTCCCCATGCTGTATGTCAGCAGAGCATTTAGTGCAGAAACACCAGGCTCCCACAGGAGTGAAAACAACGTTGCACTATAAATCTATAGGTTACATTCTTTTCACTGCCGCAAAGAAAATGCTCTTTTATGGGAAAGAGTGGAGTGAGCGAGCTGATGAGGGATATTACCTTTAAAGGAGGCTGGGAGACATCAGCGCAGTCAGGAAGCCTTTGGGCTAGCTTCAGAAATGATTTTGCTTTTTTTTCAGATGCAAGAAATGCTCTAAATACTGGCTGACCAGCTTTGTTTGCTGGGGAATATGCTCATCTCGTGAGGCGAAACAGAGCGGTTCACTGGGGATCAGAGGGTGTTTTGGTGAGCTGCAGCCTTGGCCGCAAGCACCATCTGGTTAACTTGGTCCTCTCCAGATGATGGGCGTCAGCCCCGGGTGTCACAGCTTCCTGGGACTGGCCTGCACAGCCTCTGAAGTGACAGGGCACATTTCTGGATGGTTTAGAGGAGAAGGAGGCAGGACTGACCACACATCACCCTTGGCTTTGCCAGCTTTGACTGTTGTCATCAATAATAGCTCATCCTTCAGCTGCTCCCAGAAACTGCAGGTAAGAGCTGGGCTCATTTGTGCCGAGGGCTTCCCAAACACAGAGCCAGAAATGGGCTGCCTGTGTCACTCGGGACTTGGGCAGAAACAGGAATTTATTCCCTAGTTCGGAGGTCACAATGAAATCATCTCCCCAGCACTGGAAAAACCTGTCTGAGGTCACCTTCCTCACCACCCCCAACCCTTGCCTTCCCCAGGCACTAAGGTTTAGATGAGATTGGTGAGATTTGGTGCTTTTTTCCAAAGCACTAGAAAGCTGTCCAGTGACAGATTCAAATTTATCTGCAACCATGAGAGCTGGACGTGGGCTTTCCTCTACAATAATTGGTACAGTCAAGTTGACTGCAGGCACTGAAGCTCTAAGAAAAAGCATTAGAAGATGTCACAGTGCAAATAAACTGCAAGAGAAGATGAGGCAGGAGCTGTGATAAGCAATATTTGAAGGAATTTTCTTCACCCAGCAGCCTGCAAGTCCCAGCACTGTGCTGATCCAGATGCTGGCTAATTCCCCCTGATGGATGATTTATGTCGTGGTCAAAAGGCAAGCTCTAGAGTAACCCACTGAACTTGCAGGCAGGTTTCAAGCTATCTACCATGACAGCTTTGGCAGTGAAAGCTGACCCAGGGGGCCACAGAAGAAGCCAAAAAACAATGATACCCGTTGCCAAAGAAATACATCACAGCACACAAAGCCTCACTGCCAGATGCACCTTGGGCTGGCTGCAGCCAGGAGCTGGAGAGCTGGTCCCGTCGCCACAGAGCTGCTGAAAACATTACAAATCCAGAGAGATGAGGAGGAGGATCAGCAGCCCAAGCCACAAGAGAGGGCATTGTGGAGCTGGCAGGGAGCACGGCCACGTGTGCCAGGCTCCTTTGTCACTCTGCTGCCGTTCAGGGGAGGGGGAGAAGCTGACAAAGGCTCATCGAGGAAAGAATAATCTCTCTATGTGCGAAATGAAGTTTGCAGTTGTGCTGGGCTAATGGGATTCAAACGCAACTTGTTGTACCGGCACTCAAAATAGAAAGCCTTGCAGGGAGGGATTCTTAAAATGCTTCATTGGAGATATCGTGGCTGTCTCACTTGGAGGGGAGGTGGAAGGAAAGGGTGGCTCAGGGAGAGTGTCAGGAAAGACAGAGAAGAAGGAAGCATAAGCGAGTTCTATCATGCAGAAATTATATCCTGGAATAAAGTCTCTTGCAAAAGACAGGCAGTTCCCCTGTGAAACCTACCATTCTGCACTGTGTAAGGGTTAAAACTGGAATCTTAAGAGTTTACCTGTCTTCTAGGGATCTGACTGGGACACAGCTGAGAACACCTCATGCTTAGACTTGCTCTCTTTATGGCTTGTGTCTCCAAATCACTCAGGGACAGTACTTTTCCATCCGTATCTGATAATGCTTTTAAACACAACCATAAATGTGCAAATCTTGGGACTGTCTTTGTCTCACAAGGATTGTGATTCGTTTGCTATTTAGTTTCAAGCAAAGAGAGACTCTGTGCCATGGAGCTTAGTACAGTTGGGTTATCTCCTGGATTTATAATCCTTACTTTTCTTTATGCGCGGGATAAACGTGATACTATTTACAGCCTCGTGGCAACCCAAGTGTTCAAGGCTTCCCATTCAGCAAAGAACTTAAGCATATGCTTAGCATCAGGACAACCACATCAAGCACACGCTTATGTTCCCTTGACTTAACGGAGATTAGCACGTGCGCTGATAACTGGAAAGATTCGAAAGAGATTTATGCAGTTGCCTGATGGTGAGCTTATGTCAACAGGCTCCGCGGAGCAGGAAACAGAATTGACCACATGCTTCAAATTAAGCATGTGCTTAAGTTACTTGCTGAAATCAAGGCCTTATTTTGTTATGATAGGGCAGCAAGGGACACTATATCTTCAGACAGGATCCTCAAATAGCAGGAAACCAGCACCAAGTCCAGCAGGAGGATCAGGGGGAGCGGTTCAGGGTACAGGCTCCAGCCAGAGGATGCTGGATACAAAAGCTCTGTAGGAAGCTCTCCTATTCAACATGTTTAATCCTTCTTGGGAAAAACCTCCTCTCTCTACAGCTATGCTAGAAGCTGTAGACCATCTTCTCCCCTTTCCAAAGCTCCAACCTGGTTTACTGTGCATTTTCCTGTCTATAAGCTAACATCTTAGGTAATTAATACATGATGACTTCTAATAGGCTCATCTTGTAATAACTTTTACCACACACATAAAAATCACATTTAAACATATTTAGACAGTGCCATAAAGACATCAGCCTTCCTTGTTCGAGTTTGCCAAGTGGGAGAGGTAGCTGCATGTGCCAGCTTCCCTGGTTTACCTCTCTGGGCCATATTTTTTTTTTTTTTTTGTTTGCTGTATTTTTGTGCTTACGGATGGCTTCAAGTAGAGACATCAAATATGATAGTACTGCTTTCTGGCATTCTGCACCATTTGATTTGGAAATAAGCTGCTACATGAGCCATAAAACACACAGGGCCTGGTGGCCCCTCACCTTCTCCTGCGGGGACTCTTTGAAGTTTAATAAAAGTGGAAGTTGGCAGCCTTCCCCTTGCTGAGCAAGGGAAGCACTTCACTTCTCTGCCTGTCTACTTATTCTCATGATGTAAGAAACTAAGATGTGTGAGCATCCCCTCCTCAAATTTAGTTGAAATTGGCCAATGGTTCTTGGGGCAGATAGATAAACACAGTGTGTGGTATCCCGAGGCCTGTTCTCTCAAGGAATTGGGCTAATAGAGAGGCGGAAGTTGTTGCTGGTTGGGAGTTAGGCTGGTAGACGGGCAGAAGGCAGCGCCGGTGGGAGGAGCGGGGGCGGTTTGACTTGCTGGAGCAGCAGCAGTGCAAGTTGGGTGGTGCTGGTGGGAAGGAGCGGGGTCCTTGGGGCAGACCCAGGGCTGTCCCGTGGGCAAGCTGGAAAGCCACCAGGGAAGGTTAAAGCCCGAAGCTTGTCTGGGCAATAGATGATGAAGAGACAGGGAAAGCCAGAGGAACCTGCTAACCAAGAAGCTTCTTTCTCTTGAGTTTGAAGCCTCCACCAGATGCCTAGGGAGGAGATGGGGGCCTGGGAAGCCGTGGTGGGATCCCGGGGGGATCCCCTGTTCCAGCTGCACCGCGGCCGTGCGTGTGCATTGCTGCATCCTCCATGCCGGCAGTGGTGTGAAAATCCAATGGTATCGACTGTAGCCATGCAGGAAATACAGCATCTCAGGCCACCAGAGACCAAATCAATTGGCTAATTACTTCATACAAGGTTTACAGGAGGCAGCCTGACGGTCACTGACGTTACCCTTTCAGCAGCCCATCTGCTTCCAGGCTGAGAATTTCACGTTTTCACGCAAAGCCTTCGTTGCAGACATGGAGAGGATCTGGAGGCCGGGACATTTGTTCTGTCACGTCACGGCCTGTGTAAATGTGCTGGTTGCCTCTCTCTGTCTACCTCAGTGGGCCCCAGCAATCTCACTGAATCTGTTCTTATTGATTTAGGAAAAGGCTTTGATTCTGCAAACCGCAAGCTCTTACTCATGAAACTATGACAACTTGGTATTAGCTGCAAATCAATGAACTTTTTAAATGCAGTCTAAGCAACAAAACTCACTTACTGCTAAACCCTGATAAGCCCGGTGCTGGGACAAGTCAAACCTTTATCTTAACTGCCATGTGATCTTTTCCAGTTTGATAGTTCCATTTACTGTATCGATAAGGATTATAACCTGTCTGCAGTGAGATTTTACCCTCCCTGGAAGCACTTGCACAGCAGATGATATTGAAAAGGAATTTTTTTTTTTTAAAACTTTCTCTCCATACCAAGTATTCCCAAATACATTATTCTTATTCGCCGTTTCCTTTCCAGCCCCACTCTGTCTGCCTTCCTAATCTCTGCTGCTCTCAGACACCAAAGAGAAGCTGTGAGCACACCAGAGGAGATTTATGCAAGATGACAGAGCTGTGGCTGGGTTAGGGCTTGCGCTGGCAACTGCTACACGTTTGAGGACCATTGGCTGTAGTTGCCTACCTGCAAACACCAGCCTCGGGACACGCGTGCCCTCTTTCCTCCTGGGATCCAGCCTCGGGCTTCCTCATTCACCCTTCCCATTGGTGGGTGGGAATAATCCATCAGGACCATTGCTGAGTGTGGACAGTGACAGGTAGATATGTATCATCAGGCTAAAAATCTGAAGGTTTTTTGCTGGAATGATCCATAACATAAACCCTCTGCTGTGAGTTTTGTTTTCCACCCCTCTGTGGGTGCTGGGTCCCTCCTCAAATAAGAACCCCATCGGGCTACTCCCACCTCAGCACCTTGTGAGCGGCATCAAGCCCCCAGCACCCTGTGACGGTGACAGCAATTAGATACCTAAATACCTTCCCCATGTAGCAGCTCCAGCCCATCTGCACAGGAATTTGGGAGGCTGCTCCCAAACTAGAGGCTGGTGCACTCAGATGCAACTCAGGCCAACTGAGCATCACCGCAAAACACCAAGGCTTGTAGCAAAGCCTGAAGATGGGAGGCACCCGAGCATCCCCACGCAGGCTCTGCAGACGCCAGGGAAGCTGATAGAATAATAGGCCCATTTATTCCTCCGGGGGAAAATGTCAGAAAACACTGAAATGAGAAAAAAATTGCCTCTTTGTTCTACAAACGGTCATCATTGTGAGAAAGTTTATACACCCTCTGGGAATTCATTTAGCATCATCAAAAAGAGGCTTTACAAAAGTGAATTCTTATTTACCCACAGTAATTTTACCAAAATAATTTCTTTACTGGAAGAAAGGTGAAGTGGGGTTACCCACACTGACAGCTGCTCTGTCACTGCTGCTCTATAGGGGTATAAAGACACCTTATAGCAGAAACCTGTTCCTATTCAGAAGTGACTTAAACCCCTGTGAATTGCTGTAGGAGCTCCCTTAGCTGTGGAAATGTACTCACAAAGGTAAAGTTGTTCAATGGAGCATTTCTACAGATTTTTTCACCCTTCCCATGGAACAGTGGTTAATGCTACGCTTGTGTATACAGGACTTAACAAATTGAAAATATACTGGCCAGCCATGACCAGTCTGTGGGCAGGTCTCAGGGACAGCATGGAGCAGCCATGTGTTTTTAGAAGGAGTTATTATTTATGGTCTGTATTGTTGTTGCCATTACAGACCCCACTGAGATCAGACCTTGTTGTGAACATATATTCACTGAAGAAATAAGTCCGACCCCAAAAACCTTACACTGATTATCTCAAACAGACATGTTCTAATGGAAAGCATTTTCCTACTCCTATAAAGTGTAGGGTACTGGTTTATGTAAAAAAAAGTCCTCTCCTTTTTTTTTCCAGATTCATACCTTCAGTCTTACAAAAATTATTACATTGAAACTAAGCAAGAAAATAGGTGTTATTTCAGCCTTCGCGCAGATTTTAACTTTTTTAAGCTTGGAGGCTCCATTATAGCCCAGAGTTTTAAAGTCAAACTAAATGCCAATTTCTTACAAAGGAGCTTTTGGGACAACCAAAGTCTGTAAAGTCAGCCCTCTTTAGGAATAACCCCACCTTGACAAGTCCTCCCACACTTCTCTGAGACACACTTCAGCCCCCCTACCCGCTCCCCCCAGAGAGTACCACGAATTATCACCCCGTTGCATGTTGGGTGCCGTGGCAAAGGCTGCCCGAAGGCTGCGCTGGACCAGATGGGAGCGGGGCTCCCCCCTACACAAAGCCAAGTTCACAACTGGGCCTTAGACATGAACAAAAAGTGACTTATTTTCCATGCTGAAATCAAATGCAAAGGAAAAAAAAACCATACAACCCAATCCTGAGTGATTTTGCAGCTTAGGAATATTTCACATACTTCTTTCACCATAATGCGAAGGCCAGATATAACTTTCTGATTAATGGGGGCCATGGAGTGCAATAAATGCAGCTTTAAAGGAAATTCATTTCACAGCAAGCACAATCAGTCTTTCAAAACCCCACCCCCTGTATACACTGGATATTTTTTGCCAGCAAATTTAAGAGAGCCTAAGAGAATTAGGTACCCAGCTCCCATTCAAAGCCAGTGGGGTTTGGAAGTTTGGTTCCTAGAAATTCCTCTATAAAGCTCATCCATCGGGTACTAGCAGCAGCTCTGCGAGCCGCCCTCTCGGAGGAGTCAACTTGGGCTCTTGCATAGGTGGCTTCCCAAGCTGCACACAAATCTTTTCACTCCTGTTTGTTGGCCTTTTTTACTATGTTTTACTACCAAAAATAGCTGGGAGGTGATCTGGGGTCCCAGGAAGGACTGTGTGAATGCTGCAGTTGGCGAACACTCCTCAGGGCACCTTCGCTGCGGTGGCCAAAGCAAACTGAAATTGGAAAGGGAAGCACTTCTGCTGAGAAGCGAGAGTGCCGCTCATGTTAACGGAAGATGTTTTATTATCTGGGCATGTAGCTGATGAGAGATGTCTGGCTGTACGCGAGAGGAAGAAGAGTCTCATAGTATATGGGGTAAGAAAAGTCAAAAGGGCAGTAGAAATTGTGCACAGAAAATATTTGCTGAGAGTCACATGCTCAAAATTGGACGTCAGGCTGCTTGGATGAATGAATCAGCACCCCAAAATTTACTAAGGTCCTGTGAGTTTTCCGGGTGAGTATTGCACGTGTAGGGGAAACCAGACCATAGTGCTGGCCACCAAATACTGCGTGCCCACAGCACTGCCTGCATCGGGGAGGTGTCCCAGCACCTCACATATTTGTATGTACTAATGCATTCATTTGATCTTACTCCTTGGTGAACTTTTTTTTACAGAAGGTTTTTACAGAAGGATGAGGGAGATTAAAGAAGTCACATCTGGCTTTGAATCCTGCGATAGGAGCTGCTGGTCGCGGAGCGCTCGGGCAGTGAGCGCTGGGTCCCTGCCTGCCTCGGATGCGGCATCTTGCATAAAACTCCCGCCTTTGAAACCCCAGTTGCTGTTTTGACCACTAACCCTCTCCTTTCCGCAGCAGCAGATCTGTTGCTAGACACACATTAAGCAACGAAACCAGGACACTTATTTTGCATTTAGGGCCTCCTCACAGAAGGGCTGTTCCTACTCAGGCACCGTGGCCCCAATGTACCGTAGAAAACCCCTCAAGACTGGGCTCCGACTGACGGTTTTGAGCCTTTGAGCCATTGACATGTTGGAGAAGCAGCTGCTATTAAGTGAGATTAATTCACTCCATGCTTCCTTCTGACAAACACGAGTGTTTGAGTAATGTTTAAAACCAGTAGCGTCTGCAGGAGGTGCCATGTAGCCTCCTGGTACCCGGCGTCAGCTGGTGCTGGTCTGTTGTCCTTTGGGCTGGAGATCGGCGATTCTAGTTCGGTTTTTCTATAGTGAACAGGCACTTACTAAAACATGGTTCCATGCTGTATAATTTCTATGGCTTTTATTAATGCAGACAGTATAGGCTCCATAAAGAAGAAAAATTACCAGTGGAAGATAAAACTAAAATACTAGTTGCATTACAATCACATTCTAGTGCTGCAATAAATTGCATGAAGCCAATAAAGCAAAACTAACTGAAGATATTTGACACAAACCAAAAATGAAATGAGAGTCATTATGCAGTCTGCTACAGGGACCTGCCTTGATGTAGTTAAAGCAATAAACTACCTGGGAGTAATCTTTACTTATTTTAAATTGCATATTCCAATTGCAAAGCTGTTTCTGGCATTTCTGCCACACTTACTTTACTCCGCTCAGAAAAAGAATTACATGTCTGGATAAGTCATGTCCTATTAAATGTGCATCATATCTGCAGCACTCATAAGTCACTTGAGTCATAATATTGTTTATTCTAACATTAGTCACTATTTTCTGTCATAAATTAGCTATTCTCCAGAAGAGTGGAAACGAGATTGAGCCAAGGCTGCAATTATTTCGCACATCCATGTTGGCACACGGAATAGATTAAGTGGCTATCTCTACAGAGGAATTATCATCATCGGGCCACGGGTCAATTATAACAAATGTATTCATGCCGTTAGCCCCCAGGTATCTTCAATAATAGGAGTTTGCATTCCTTTCCCTCCCTAATTATTCTCCTCCTTGGTCTGGCTGACCCACACATGTGTCAAAATAAGCAGAAGCAATGCCTTTCGCAATATTCAAGGTTAAACCCTCCCAGCCATCATTTCCTGCCAGCCCCCTTGAATCCTCCCTACCCATGGGATATTTGCATGCAAATCAACGGTGGCACGGTGTGTCTTTTCCATGCAACCACTCCTGCTGCTAATTAATTGTCTGTTATTCTGCCTTTTTGTGCAGAGGTAGCAGCCGTCGCCCCCCTGCCGAGAGAGAGGGAGGGGATTCAATTCCATCGCCTTTCAGTCATCCCGGTTTTAATTTGGCTGCCGGCGCTGGTGTTGGTATTTCCCTGCCTTTGTGTGGCTTGGAGCATGCCCAGGCCTGGCCCCGCCATCGTCCCCGCATCCCAGTTTTCAACCTGCACGGATCATGCCAGGGGACCCGCCGTTATTCACTGCGGGCAGTGGGTCAGGGTCCTGGAAACACATGCTGGTGCAGCGGGGACAAGGGGCAGTTTTGGTTGGGATGCATTAAGTCTTGTTTGTATACAAACCCCTTTTAGTTAAAATGCAGTGTTTTGCCCCAAAGGGAGCAGACCATTATAGCAGTGAATGGTGCTTTATAAAACAGCTTATTCCCTTAGGGAAGAGGCAATCAGTTGCCCCAGCTGAAGGCACATTCATACTTGAATTAAAAACCTTCAATAGCTTTTTCTTTTTTTTTTNGACAAACAGCCGACTCACACATCAGTTTGTTCCCTTAATAACGCATGTATCCCCCTGGGAATTGGTGCTCAGGGAAGAATACAGCCCCGCTTCACTGAGCCTGTGGGTGCACCTCACCCAAGCGGGACTGACGGTGCCGAGCGGGGCTGCCCCGACGCATCGGCTCCCCTCTGCCTGGCTTGAGTAGAAATGCCCTTACTCACTACTAACACGATGGAAATTCCCTACTTGACTTGTTGTCTTTGGCCTTCCCTCTTCTAAAGCAGCAAAGTGAGCTCCGGAATGCCACAAGGACGAAGATGTCCTCATCCGTGGCCCAGTGGGACACTGCCACTCGTGACTGCGGTGGACATTGCAACCGGCCATGGGTGTAACCAGCGCTAGGAGAGGCAAAGCTGAGAAATCAAAATACTCTTACAGGAGCTGCCTCTGCCCCCACGCCGCCAGGGAGGCTCTGAAAGATGAGAACCAGCCTGGTGTTTGGTGAAACACCTTTTTCAGAGGGGAGCAAGAGGGCTCAGCCCCTTTTGTCACCAAAACTTTCCCTGCACTTCTCCACCAACACCTTAGCTCCTGGCCACGCACCAGTAAGCAGCAGATATTCTGCTTACCTAAGCTCCTGCTCTTGTCTTCAAGGGCTGGACATTTTACATTCTACTGTTCTGGGCTATCTTTTGCTCCATCCTCACCCAGGCTGTCTTGCTAAGGGGGATGAGGAGGTGGCCATTGCATGTGCCCTCCTGACTTCAGCACAATAGGGAGGACCAAAAGTCCACATAATACTCAGTTTTGGACAGTGACTGAGAGCAAGCATCTAAAAGAGACTGTAAATCCAGGGCAAGCCCATATGGACGCATTCCCTGCATAGTCTCTCCACATCTGGTGATCCACAGCCTCACACCTCCAGAGACACAGATAATGCCATCACGTTTAACAGCCGTCGACAGATTTTTTGTCCCACAGGTTCAAAACGTAATTGGATAAAGTTGTGTCAACATTTTGTACCCAAGGTGTTGTGTGACAGCCGCTTCAGCTTAGCAATGCACGAGGCGAAGCAGCATCTCCTTCAGCGCGGCTTTGGCCCTGCCTTGGCTGGTGGCTCCATGCCCACGCCTTGGAAAGGATGGCTGGGTGGAGGGACTGACCCCTGTGCAACATGGTAAAGATGATTTTTTTAGACCTTTTTAAATAAAGCAGCTCTCAGGCACCAAAGTAACACGCTGAATCCGTGTCCCAGGTCATCACCTTGTACCTTGCCCCCTTTTCCACGTAGCTCCTGCTGCCTGTCCTTGTCAGACTCGGGCCCGGTGCTCACTGCCCACTCTTCCTTACCCCCGTTATAATTAAAATAAAAATTTTAAAAAGAGTTCTACACCTAGTAAATATGCTCTCTAGCGCCTTATAGAAAGGAATGTAATGTCCTTTCTATGCTGTTTTATTTGGCTTAGAGAGAATTTAGAGCCACCCTTGCTTCCCCTGGAGTGAGCAGCAGCACATGCACCCGCTTTTCCATTTCTCTGGAAAGCCCCTGTGCAGAGCTGGGTAAGACACCTCACGAGTTGATGGGGACCAAAAAAAGAAAAAGAGAGGAAAACTGAGCCAATTTACTAGGAGAAAAACACCACTTTTCACAACCACTTTAGCTGCTTCTCAGGGTTTTGCTGATTTACATGTAATTTCCATATAAACACAGGTATACATACACATTGCGGGGGGGAGGTGGGTTTCTCCGCATGGAAGGTGCCACATTTCCCGTATTTGCACAATATTTCCAAATTTTCTGAACATGGGATCCCTGTTTAAAGACTGGGGCTTGTTTTACCTGGCCAGCCCCAACCCGTGTGGTGCCAGGCTACACTGCTTCAGCTGCACGTGGTGTTATTGGAGGATGAAACCATCTCAGCTCCTGGTAAATCAACGACTGCTTATTTTACGAAAACATTTGCAAATACGCAGCTATTCGCCCCACCTGAAGCTGTCTTGTAAAGGTGAATAGGAGCAACGTGTGCGCTGGTCAACCTGCTGGGACATGGAAAGCCCCTCTCCTCAGCAGCGCATGGTGGCAATAGCAGCCGCTCTCCCTGGCAGTGAGCGGGGCTGGAGTTTTTACTTTCTGTTTGCAGAGTAAATAAGAGCCAGAAATGTGCAATTCCACTTCAGTGTGGAATCAAGAGGTCTCAACTTGCGACCGAAGCGTTCATAGTGCTGAGCACCGATGCCCTCCTATTCACCTTTAAAGTCTGCATCCTTTCTGTGCTTCCCACGCGTCCTTTGCCTTCACCTCCAGGATGTCTGTCTTGCCTTTGAAATATCACTGCTCTCCTACTGCTAAAGTATGTGGAAGGATGAATCTTTTATCTCCCTTTTCTATTAGGGAGGTTGATTCTGGGTTCATTGGTTAGGTTTAAGATGTTACAAAAGCATCTGCCTGGTGGGATTTAAAGATGACAACCCTCCGGTGCTATTTCAATGCAGGTAATGGCAAGTAGATCCCCCTGCTTTCTTTACACACCGTTAGGAGGAAAAGCCTGTCTGGAATAAGGATGTAGAGATAAGAGGAGATTAGCGATTCAAGCTCAAGGCAGCTTGCTCACATGGAGAGCATGGGGAGCGCCACAGCTGAGCCCAGCTCCGCTCCCTGTGGGCAGCCCTTCTGCCAGCCATGCCCCAGACCGGCTGCGGATGCAGCTCCTGGCTTTGGGGGATGTTCCTCTCTAAGGAAAGGTCCATGCCACCCCCCAGACCAAGCCCATTCTGCAAATCCTGGCCTGAGCTCCATAACAACATGAGATGGGCTGTTTCTGCTCCTCATGGAGACAGGTCCACCAGAGCCAGGCGTGGCTTGGGCTGCAGGCTGCTGTCGGGGGAAGCTCCTCTAAACCATCACGTAGTCCTTGCTGAAATGGTTTCCACTAGAAAAACACGGCTTTGGATTAAACTGAAATTGCTCAAGAAAATTGGAGAGTTTTCAGTGGCGTTTGATGTATTTAAAAAAGGACTTATGACATAATCAATTATTTTTGAAGAATCTGGACATTGTTTCCAGTGCACACTATTGTTTTACAGTTCACTTCGTTGTAAATTTTCCATTTAGCCATAGCACTTGGCAGAACCTGAGACCTTCGCCCGCCATCTGAAGCACCACGCTGACCGACGCCGCACAGCTCACTCCTGAACGCCTGCCCACACCTAATAGCTGAGGGCATCTCCCGCTTTATTCTCCTTTGCTTCGGTTCTCAAATGCTGAGGAGAGCTCCAACTTCATACGAAATTGAAGTTGTCTCATTTTCTGGATCAAAGTGTCTCCTGTTTTGGTTGTAATGAAGCAAATTTGACACTTTTGGTAATACAAACATTCCCAACCCTGATTAGAGGGGCAGCTGTTTTCAATATCTCCAGAAAGCTTTTCCAGATTAGCACAAGAATATGGCCAAAAAGGACCGGACACCAGAGGGTGGGAATATTCCCTCCCGGCAAGGCTCTTCTGTCTGCTCCGATTCCCCATCCCACTGCTTCCTACTGACAGAAAAGCCACAAAAAGCCCTTTTTTTGTGGTTGCCAC
The DNA here is from genome assembly GCA_013396915.1 of Stercorarius parasiticus. NCBI lineage: Eukaryota > Metazoa > Chordata > Aves > Charadriiformes > Stercorariidae > Stercorarius > Stercorarius parasiticus. The sequence goes on from VWZL01003094.1 coordinate 21,658, forward strand.
GGCCAGCAGCGAGGCTGTGGGGGAGCGTTGGTGGAGGCTGATTAGCAGTATCTAACTCTGTGTCCCTTCAGCCCCTGCAGCAGGTGTGTGGGGACCCAGCGCCACTCTGGGTCCGCATCGATGCTTCTTCCCCTCAGCTGCCCGCCTGTGATCCAGGAGGAAAAGAAGCAGATCCAGCGAAGGGAAGATGAAGTTTGCTGCCTTTGTGCTGTGAAGAGCTGGAACTGCTTGGGATGTGCCCGAGAGCTTGCCCTCAGCAGGGTTGGGGCTACATGCCGGGACGGAGCTTTGGCTGCGGGACCATGCTCTTGTCACCATCACACACCGGGGCTGGGAGGAGCAGAGCCCGCGCTCAGCATCGGGGCAGGATGGAGCAAGGGAGCACTAAGTCATGGATCTGTAAACCCAAAACTTGACAGATACAAGTTTTGACCCCACTTTTCCAGGATCTGGTTAGGGACAAGTGAGCAAGGCGCAATCGTGTCCTGTGCCTCAGTTTCCTCGTGGAAATCGGGGTGACAACAACAGTTTTGGGAAGACCTCTGGGAGCTGCTGTTGCGAGGAGCTCGGTGGGGCTGTATTTGGGTTGTGCCTGTCTTGCAGAGACCTGGGAGATGAGCAAAGCTCCAGCCTGACCCTGTGATACAGGCGAGGGTGCTGTATCCGACAGCCGGCCAGAGAAGGGCTGGATCGGTGCCGCAGGGGGCAGGGGCTCTTGCCCGCGCATGCCTCTCGGCTGAGGCACCGAAATGCGATTTATTCATTTTGTCTCCTGAACAAGTATTAAGATGAATATCAAAACATAATTGTCTCAACAATCTTTAGGCTTTTACTTATCAGGCGATGATAAGGCTATACAGCGCAATGTTCATTTGTCTGCAGATCTCTGTAATCCTATTAAGTATAGAGTGATAACTATTAAACTGTATATATACACCCCCATGCACACATTTGTTGAGGGAAGTATTTAACACAGACCCTGTCTCAATAAAATTTACTGCTGCAGAGAGAGGGTAAGTGCCTCTGCATGGACAACTGAAACACAACCCGCCTTGATTAGCACCAGATCCCTCAGGGTCAAAGCCCCCTCCCAGCACAACATCAGGAACATCGCTGGAGCTAAAGCAGGCAAAAAATAAAATTGCCTCTATATTTTATTCTGAATTTCCTCCAGAGCAGAGGGAATTTTCCTGGCTCTATTTCAGGCCTGGAAGCTGTGGGACCAAGCTGGGGCAGAGCCCACCTCACCTGGTGCTTAAACCCACCACTGGTGCCTGCATCAGCGCTGCCCATGGGCTTCACCTTCTGCAGCACCCCTGGACAAACACACAGGGAATGGGAGGTTTCTCAGATGAGGAAAGCCCATTTGTGAAGAAACCACAGAAATTTTCACCCACCAAAAGAAAACGTCCTGGGCTTCAATGGCAAGGGAAGAGGAAAGCTTGTGCTTCAACGCAAAACCCAGCAGCCACTCAGTTTGGCTTTTGCTTTTGCTCCGAAAGCTGAAGTTTTGTAGTTAGTGGCGAGGTACAGAAATGTTGTGCAGAGCAGCCTGACACCGCTGCGGCACAGTGCATGGCCCGGCGGTGCGAGCCGCTGCCCGCGGGGACAGGGACACAGTCCCTCCGTAATTCAATCTTCACGCTGGCTCGCTCCGGGGTCCCTGGGCAATGACCGTGGCGGTGCCGCCGCCAATGCTGCAGGGCTGTCTGACGTGTCCGGGAGCTGACACACCACCCACCGCCTTGCCTTCCCTTCTGACCTCGCTGTATGCTGGAAACAACCCCCAGCCCAAGGAGCTGTTTACACGCAGTGTGTCTCTGTCCTGGGAATTTGTGTGGCACCAACCCGTTGCTTACCAACGCATGTGCTTCACACCAGCTCCCAGCCCTCCCGGGGAGGTACAGCCATACCAACATTGCTATTTACAGCTGGTTCTCCCCCCTGCCCCTTGTCCGTGTTTATTCTGGAGTACTTTCGCACTGTGCAGGTGTACAACACTCCTGTAATACCTATTGCAGCCCTTTTTCTGTACACTATCTCCCTAAATTACTGGAATTCAGTCTCACAGTAGTTCCAGACACCTTCTAGTTTTAAATACACCATTTTCAAAACAAAGCAATCGTAGCCCACAAGGCAGGAATAAAGGCTCATGTCCTTTGATTCTCCCTCCAAAGTCTTGGCTGTCGCATGCTGAAGAAGCTGGATGAGTGTCCCAAGACCACCAAGCCAGCATGTCCTCCTCACGTAGCATCACCCTTAAGTTCCAGACTTGAAACTTGACTTCAGCTGTGCACTTTTGTCCATGCCTATCCATTTTTAACTCTCCTCTGCCCCATGTGTGTATAAATACCTGCTAAATCGTGGCCCAAGGGCAGGTGGAGCTTGCCAGCGCCTTGGGGCCAGGACCATCGGTAGCAGACATTGCAGTACCTGCTGGATTTTGGACATCAGTGAGCTCAGAGCAGCTCCTGGGTTTCATTAGTGCTCAGTATCGTTGGTAAACCTGGTCGCTGCAATGCTTTTACTGCCTACCATAAAAAAAGCCTTCTCTGTGCCGTAACATGAAGAGGAGGTGCCTGGGCCATATTTCCTTCTTAATTGCAGGCTGAGAGGTACGAATGGAAACATAATGTGCTGAGATTGGAGTGAATGGGGCTGTCAGGGAGAGCGTTGGTTTGCCGTTCGGGTGGCAGGCAGAGGAGCCGAAGCTTCTCCCAGACTCTTGTTAAATGCGGAGCTGAAATGCCAAGAAGTGATGGAGACACATAAAGAAAATAACCCAGAAAGTAGCATCAGAAATATTGATAACTCAGGCAAATCACTCCTGTGGACCTTCTTTGATTACATTATCTGTTCATTCTTCCTTACAAAACACTGCTATCACACAAGCATAATAAAACAAGAATATAAAAATGGAAGGAATTAAGAGTCATCCTATTGGGACCAATTTAATCTTTGCTTCATTTAAAAGGAGAACATGGCTCCCTTATCTAATGTACATAAAATTGCTCTTTATTCCCCAGGTTTATATATAGATGACAGATCTATATAAATATGGATCTCCTCCTTTTCCCCATTCTGTTGTGAGAAGAGCCACCTTCCACCACCTCTATTCTCTGCTCTAGATGCTTGAAGGAGCCTCCCACCTGCCCTATGTTCTTACTGTGGATGGAGAGGACGAGGATACGGCAGAACCCTTTGGAGGCAAAGAGCTTTGGCAGCTGGTGTTTGAAGCAAAAAAGCAGCGAGAGTGGTCACAGGCAGCTCTCGCTCAGAGGCACGTGGTGCTGAAGGGAACAGGTTAGCTAGTCTGCAGCCTGGGACTGAGACCCAGCCAAAACATGCCCTCCCAAGAGCTCTCCACTCCCATCCATCTTTGCTAGTTTTCCTTTTAGGGAGTTCCAGAGCGAGCCTGCGGAGGTTTCCATGCGGTACAAGACAGGCAGGAAACCAGAAAGTCTCCTGTGAACTGTCATGTTCAGGCCAGTCAGAGTGAAGTGGAAACACAGAGTTTTACTGTGAAGTTACCAAAAGCAAAGACTGGCCCGTGCCAGGATGGGGGTCCTGCTGGGCTGCCACGTAGGCGAGAGCAGCCCCGGACCTCTCCCCCAGGAAAGGGTGACCTGTGATCCTGAGAGCACTGGGAGAAGGTTTAGAGCAACCACTAAAAAGCCAGTCTTCACAGGTTCAGGTTTTTAAGTTAAAACTCAAAGTTATCCCCAGAAAGCAGACTTTCCCACACGCAAATATATTAACTGAAGTCGAAACGTGGATCTCAGTCAAGCGCAGTGTCCCTGCCAAACTTTTCACTTGTCCCTTTACAGCCACTGAATAGTGGTGGTCACTGCGAGTTCACATCCTTGCCTGTATGAAATCGTGCCTTTTTCCATAGGACACGTTCAAAATGTGCACATATTTCCTCTTTTCCTCACCTCTGAGCTGGGAAAAAAAGCTGTATTTGTGAGTCAGTCATTGCTTTCTAATATGCTGAAAGCATCAGAGACCTCCCTGCTCTTTCAAACCTACTATCATAAGTGCAATTTCAGAGTGTTTCTCTCGCCTAATGTCCAGTGGCTTTTTTAAAAGCAACTAACAGCAGTGCTGGAATAGCTAATGCCTAATTAGCTAATAGGTAATGATGCTCCTGTGAATGAGGCTGACATTTCACTCTATAATTATCATCTAGCCTGATATCATGTCCTGCAGCAGGCAGTTGTAGGTGCCTTGGGACAAGGCTGAGGAACGGGCAGGCCCGTAGCAATGCTCCCACGCTGCCCTCCGAGACACTGGCACGAGCCGCATGCGGGGCAAAGCCGCGGCTGCTGCTGCCGTACCCAACCAGAGCAGCACGGAAAGCCGACCACGGCTTCTGCATGTCTGGCTTTCCCCAGACATATCCTCATTTTCCACTCCCAAGTTTATATGTCTGAGCTGCAGAAGAGGAATGTAGTCATTTTGCTGTGACTTCCAGCTGCCCAGCAGCACGTGGGCAGTCTTTGCACTGTTCACAGGTCCGTGTCTCCATCCAGAAGACAGCGCAGGAGCTGGAGAAGCCACCTTCTGCCTTGCTGGGACTCATCAGGAAGCCTCGAGGAGTAACCACTTGGTGTAACCTCCTGAGGCTGAAGGCTCATATGCTGTATTAGCCCTAAAAAAGGCAAGCTCATCTCTGAGAAGATTTGAGGTCCAACAACCTGTTAGGACAGAGCTGCTCATTCCACGTTTTAGTCTGCAGACCACTGTGTCTTCTTTTTTCTTTTACTCTGGTAAATAACAGGAGGAACTCAATTTTTGTTCTTCAGGCTATGAAAGAGTGAATAGCAATCCATGGGCTTCAGGGGGGTTTAATTCCAGTGTGTTTAAGTGCAAAATCACTCTGGAGCCACGGCTTTGCCTTTCCCCAGCCAGCACGCCAGGACACCCTCTGCAAGGACGAGCCTTCAGCCTTAGATCTACCTCAAAATCTCTATTGCCAGCTACAGCTCTTAGAAAAAAGATATTCACTAAAGGATCTGCAAGAAAAAAACCACCACTGGAAACGTTCACCTAGTTTTCTGGAGTTTTAGGGATGCCACCAGCTTCGTGATTTCCCAGCACAGGGCAGCTTTCGGGGACCTGCCCCAGGGAGCTGAGCCTGCGCCCGGGCTCTCCCGCATGGACAAGGCACTGGAGGATCCCTGGGCAATCTGGTAGGTTTTTCTCCTATAAATCTCCAAATCCGTAGCTTCATGCACTGCAGGTTTGATTTTTCAGACACACCACGTGCTCCCGGTTAAAGAAACTTGCTGGAGCTGAGCATTTCCAAGGGCAGAAAAGAGACACTTACAGTTCATGGCAGCGAAACAGAGATGCTCACACGCTGGGACAACCTGCTCCAGCCCTTCCTTCAACAAATCCTTGACAACAGGACAAGACACACACCCTGCACATATTTGCTTTTCCTCTTTCATGTTTCTGCGGGTGGCTAGATGAGCGAGCACTGGCGAAGGCTGGCTTGCGTCAGAGGCCCATGGGTACATATGAAAACAGGAGTTCATGCAATACAGCACTTGATCGGCAGCTCAAAATAATAATAGTAATAAAAAAATCACACTATTAGTAAGCTGAAGGAGCACATGGAGCCCTGGGAGACACATTAGCTATTTGAACAGGCAGATATTCCTGTCCCTCCCTCCCCGTGTAATCAACATGTATTTATTTCTTTATTTAGCTCAACACTCGCCCTTTCAGGAGGAGATGAAAGTGTCAAGATGACCCTCTTCTTATCGTGCCTCACACGAGGGAAAGCTTTGAAGATATAATATGCAGAAACACCGGGCTCTCTGGTGACTTCTCCAGATTTAATTAGCCCGACCTTCTGCGCGGCTCCTGCCTCCCCCTCCAGACAGCCCTTCTCCCCCGCTCACCAGCCGCAGACAAGCTTCTGGACTCATCGGCAAAATAGCAGCTGCTCAAGCCCTCCGTTTAATTCAGAGCTTGGCTCTCCAAGATGAGCTAAAAAAAAATAAATGCCACCCCAAAGATGGAGCTGCTTTTAGCATTATACACGAGCTGCAACTGCCAAGGAAAGTTTATCTTGGAGCCAATGTGAGCTCTGTTGCTCCAAGTTAAATATTTCCATTTAAAAAGTAGAATGAACTATACTGTGGGACTTCCAATTGCTTCCTGAAATATTAAGAAGGAATATCTTTAAACGTTAATATTTTGTTATAGTGCTGAAGTCTTTCTAAGGGAGGGTTATTTTTTAGAGCTGTGTATTTTTCTCGGCATAATTGGAGCCTCTGGTGTGTGCCTGTACCCTCCCTTTCCAAAAGTCACTACAGAACAGTAACCCTCCTTCCAAAGTAATCAATAAAAATCCTTCATTTTGTCTTCGCTGTTATTCTTGCTGGTAGGAGGCACATGTAAAGGACACCCGCATTTAACCCCTTGCGGTAAGAGCACCATCATGTGCTGCATCCTCGATGAGCCCAAAAGCTGGGGGCTGCCGAGAGCCAGAGCTGCATCCCGCTGCTCATTTTGGTGTGTCCACATCCACCGACACAGCTGTCGTGACAGGATGGGCATGGACGTGTTCCCACTGCCCGTCCCAGATGGAGCTTCCAGCCGAGGAAGTCCTACTCATCCCCCGGCACGGGCTGGCAGAGCGGGGCTGTGCCAGGCACCCGCCTCCCTGGGCACTGCCTCCCCAGCCCCAGCAGCTCCCAGACAAGCAGCGTACGTGCGTTAGGACGGGGTAGGACAAATCCCAACTCTCCCACTCCAAGCTTTGCTCCACCACTGGCCCATCCATCCTCCCGGACACCGGGGAACCGGCGATTGAAACGGCAGCTCAGGAAAGCAGATTTAATGCTGCTTTCATGGTAGGGAAGAAAAAGAAAAAAAAAAAAAAAAAGAAAAAGATAGAGAAAAATGATGTTGCTTCCAGGCCATTTACATGTTCATTTCTCAAGAGAATGTGACACTTTATCCTTTTTCTCAAATTAACTTTTGTGTCACATGTGGAATAAAAAGAGACGATGGACGGGAACTGAAACATAGTGAAATAAAAGACTGCGAGCCTGCATGCACAGAGCATATGTTTGTGATCTATAGGAGCCGGGGGAGGGACGGGGAGTGGAGCCCTGCTATGTCAACCATTGTTCAGCAGCTTGGTATGTTGGCTTAATCTTACAAGGTCTCCCAGATGTCCTCTTTTCCAGATTTTTTTCTCACCCCACTTCAGGGCAAACAAAGTGCTTTCCTGAGCAGGCAGTTTGAGGCGCTTAACTGTTCACGTGCTAGTCAGGAGAGCCCCCGCGGATGACGGGCATGTCCTTGGCTGGGACAGTCAGCTTGGGGATGTCAAAGCCAGGGGCAGCCCCAGCGTGTGAGGCTGGAGGTACGAGCTCGTCCTCGCTCACAGGGTCGGCACGGGTTTGCACCAGAGACGCCTGGAAGTAGCTATGTGTTTGTAGCAGACAGAAACTGAAAAACAATTACCAAAAAGAGGGGGGGGTTATGATGCACTAAGCATGCTGACAGTGTGTAACACTCAGCCAAAATCACTGCAGAGCTTAAGCTCTGATTTTGCACCACCAGCATCCATGGTGCCCTGCCAACCCCTAGGACCCATCAGTTCTGCTTTCCTTGGCCAACTCTGTGCCCTTACCACACCTTTTGGAAGCACCCCGTGGCCATTACCCTTTTTCTGGAGGGACATCCTGGTCCCAAATCTGCTTTCTGAAGTGCAACTGTAAAATGAACCCAGTCCTGCAGGACTGACCTGCAGTTCCAGCATCACTGCAGGGCAGCCAGACCCCAGCCCAGCCGGTGGCGGCACAGGCTGGAACACAAGGTGGTCAGGGAGCCAGTCCTTAACCCATAATGTGGATATATTTGGTGTTAATTAGTCATGTAACTTTTGCCTTTCTGACTTTCATCTATTTGCTTCGTTTTACAGTGGTTTAAAGCTGGTTTTGCTGTCACCAGTGTCTCCATAATTCTTAGGCACGTGGTGAAACAGAGGCACCTGTGTCCCCGAAGGGGTGGGATGTGGAGGCGATGCTCCCTGGCATGCTGCTCTTCACGGCCGTTTGTAAAAGCGTTTTAGATTTCCCTTTCACCCACACATATTAACCTCGCTGGTGCATTAAAGACTTACTTAGAAGCTCACATTGAGAAGACACTGAAGAGCTGAAAGCTCTTTTCTGGCTGGTTGTGGGGTGTTTCACCCAGAGATTTTCCTTTAGGGAACAGCAAGAGTCAAAAAACACACCATGAGAGGCTGCACAAGTTGGCATTAACTATTCCTCCTGCAAAAAAGTCTCCCCTTTCAAATCCTTTCAGGTGCTGAAGGAGGTGACTGGATTTTCTTCAGACTTCACCAAAACTTGTCCAAGTGTCACAAGCAGGGTCCCAGGGGGACCTCCTCAGAGAGAGGAGCCGTCAGCTCCTCTCTGCCCCCTTACCCAGGCATCGGACACTGTTCACAAGGCAGCATTCCCGTTCTGGAGAGGGCTGGAGGGGCTCTGGGTGTGGGACCCCAGTACAGCCATCCCTGACAGCACTGCCCTCCTGCTCCAGCTCCGTGAACCTGGGGACCTCCATCCTGGGAAGATGGCTCACGCCAGCTTTTACAGCCCGCCTTGCCCCTGTGTGCCCAGGGATGCCTCACAGCGCTGCTCTCCCTGCCACCGGCTCCTTTGCCTTGCTGGCTCTCCTCCTGGGCTGCTCAGGACCTGGTCTGCCAAGGCAGCGATACAACCATCGCACCCATTCCTGCCGGGTGTGCTGCCACCCCCTCCGTGGGACAGCGTCTGTGCTGAGCTGTGAGCACTGGGAACAGGGCTGGAGACAGGGGGACACCCAGGCAGATGGACAAAGTCAGTGTTAGCGTGGCATGATGCCCTAGCCAGGAAACAGGAGACACATGATATGGCTAAAACTGACTTCATTCCGATTCAGGATAAACAACCAATGATGTTACACAGGCTTTTTCTTAAGAAGGCGTAGAGTCCCAGACATTTTTGGTACCTCCTCTCTTCCCTCACACCACCTGTCCCCAAGGTTTTGGTTTGGATAAAGGGTTAAATCCTCATTTCCAACAGATCCTTTCACATCTGGGGTTAGGGAAGTCCTCAGGTGACTCCAGCCCCACAAACCAGCGTGAATGACTCCTGATGCAGCCCCAGCAGGGTCAGTGGGAGCCTTTTCACCATCTCCCACAGCCTTGGACCATCATGAGCAGTTTCTCTGCTAAAGGGAACAGAGGTAAAAAATCACTAGACTTTGGGTGTGGGTGAGAAGGAGGATCAGAAGTTTGTCTTTTAATTTCGGTTACCTGCAGCTTGAAAACCAAAGAGGGATTTGTTGGGGCCTGAAGGGGGATGGGGAAGAGAGAAGGCAGAACGAGAGATTATTTCCCTGTGAGATTTGGCTCCCAGCTAGCTCATGCACTGAGCTCCACAGCTGTGCTATGGAGAAGTGCAGCCGGCTTCTCTGGGTCACATATGGTTTGAGTTTGGGGTTTTTGGGAGATTTTTTTTTTTTATTACCTCACATGCTAGTGCCCTCAGAAACCAAAATTCACCATCCTGCCTTCACACTTCCCTTCTGCAGCAGCAGAGAAAGGCTGTTATAGTTCACGCCTCTAGCTTCACTTAAAGCTTCATAAACTATAATACCCACTTCAACTACATCATCATTCCCATTTCTGTTTAAGGTGGCGCTGTAAAAGTGTAAGGTCTGAGACAGCAGAAGCCTGTCCATCTCTCAGGCATTCCCCTTCCTTGCTGAATGCACTACCCTGGCTGCATTTAGGATACCCTGTATACATGTTTTAAGGACCTTCTGCACATCCAGCCCCAAACCACGTGGGCCGGACACCGCTCACTGCAGCCTGAAGCTCAGCAGCCCCAGTGCAGGAGTCCTGCGCTGGAGGTGACAAACCTCAAGCTGTTGTTGGCTGACACTCAGGGCAGGACACCCTCAGGCACAACAGGCAGCTGGGAATAATTTTGGCTATCTAGTATTGCAATTAAACCTCGAGGGCCAGAAGTATTTAAGTACTTTGGTTGAGGGCTTTGTGGTTTCTGGGTGTGCAGCTGAAGGGGTCTGAGAAGCGTTGACAGTTCAGTGGTGTACCCAAGGAGGGAAAGGGATGCCTGAGCTCCTTCAGAGACATCTGAAGCATCCATAAAATCACTCTAGCAGTGGGATTTATTTCACTTTGAGTATCCATAGCATATTTAGCTATATCAGAGTTCACCACTGATCACTTGTAAGTGCCTGGGGGAGAGTGCGTATTCCCAGGACATGATCCCCCTCACCTAACATGGATACGTCATGTTGGACAGGAGGACTCACATCTCACATTGCCTGTTATTCTCCAGCACTACAGGGGCTTCAGGACAGCCCTGGCAGAGATTGCACTCCACAGGATCTCTTTGCCAACCTCAGCCCCAGTCTTTGGTCTACCAGCAAAACATAAAAGTGAAATATGTTTACTTGCGGTATTCAAGCTGAAGAAGTTAGGGGAGAATTTCCATTTTTGAAGAAGAAAATATACCTGCTGCATCAATAGCATTTTCTGGTTTGACGTTTCAAGGCTTTTTTTGCAACAGCTTGAAAGAAAAGAGGTCAGAGAAAAAGAAAAGCTCTCCTTCCCCGCTTCCAGCAAAATTCAAATGGATGAACCTTGCCTTTCCCACCCCAGTCACATATGTCCTCTCTGGGACAGGGCTTACAGTGGGGACAATTGGATAGGGACAACAGAAAAGTCTCCCAACGCCACTGCTTGGGCCACCCACCCACCTAGGAGAGGACAACAGGACAGGCTGTGTCCCGGCACTGATGATCTGCCCACACTCGGGACCTGCACTGCCTCAATTGCACTGGTCTGGAAAACAGCCCAAATCCTACCCCGAGGAAATCACAGCTCTTCTGGTGAAAAGCGGCCATGAAATATTTTCTCCAGATCAAGTTCAACTCCTAATCAAAGACAGCTACAAAGGTAAACTCTGAGTTTAAACCAGACCTTAAATCCACAAAACACTTCTCAGCTGGACGGTGTCACGAGAGTGGAAAGTGTTAGAGGAGCTGGGGAACAGACGGCCGCGCTGGCTGTGGTTTGTGTCTGCCCCATGCCGACGTGTTCCCACCCCATCCATGCGGGGCAGGGGTTTTTTTGCATCTTCACCAGTGAAAAATATCCAAGGCTGGAAGTTAGAAGAAATTAAATATTTAGCAGTTGCATAAAAGCACCTTGGGATGAAAGTGTTATGGATACAAAGCTGTCATCTCATCCCTTCATCATCATATTTTTTATGTAGCAGACATGTGTCTTGTTGGCAAGGCAACTTCTCTGTTTTAAACCAGCCTCATAAATCTCATTAGGATGCCTTTTTTAAAGCCATCATCGCAAAAAGTCAGGAACAGGCACCCACCAGACACCATGCCAGGTCCCTTAGGACTCCTCGCACCACAGCTGTCTACAGGAGCTTGTTGGACACTACCCACAGCGATGTTTCACGATGCCTCCCGAGACATCTACAGTGGGACCAGGACACACACCTTGCTTCACTAGAAAGGCTCCTGCTGAGTGTAAACATGCATGGGGTCGCATGCAGGGCTCCCTTCCCCACTATGAACATGACAAAACAAACCCATTTGCCAGCTTGTGGCCCGTGAGAGCTCCACACCAGCAAATTCATCTGGGCCTAACGCCAGTTTGTATAGCCTGGGTGGGTGAATGGGAGATGTGTTTTGCAAAACCGCTGAAGTTTAGACCAGCTCTTACATGTGCAATGTCAGCTTTTCTGGATGTGCCACCACCAGTCACTCCTTCTACTGGGAACGGAGGATGGGCTGGCCCCTGCACATCGTGGGGTCAGGTTTTTAACTGAGGTGCTTTGGTTACCTCGAGGCAGAATTAAATCAAAACCAACTGTTTTTCTTGAAGGAGAGCTGAGTCGTGGAAAACACACTTACAGTTAGGATTTATTTTTTAGCTCACAATGTTGTATTTCTGGGGAATCTTTAATTCACACTGATTAAATAATGATCCCCTGTAGTGATCTACCCTTTCAAATACCCACTCAAGGAGTAATTCGGCATGCTGGCAGCACAACAGGCTCGCTGCACATCTCACATGAGCTTGCAGGACTCTGACGTACTCTCACAGTGGCAATGGCTCCCTCTTCAATAGCACAACCAGTTTAATTTAGTGGTGGCTTTGCTCTCCCTTATACACTTTCCTTTTCAAGGGCGCCACCTCCATGACATTTGGTGGCATATGGCCCACAGCTGCTTCTCAGAGGGTCCCATCAGCCTCTGAAGAGCAGACATACACCTCATTTTCCTGGCAGCAGAGTCCACGGGAGCCACTATCACCCTTGTCTGAGTGTCAGAAGGGAGGGATGGAGGGAGGGATGGATGAAGAAGGAGGCCATGCCGCATCCCTCAGGCAGCCCATCACCGTTGTGTCCACCTGCATGCGTGCGCACGTGGTGTTTTACAGTCGGCTGCCTCCCAAATCAATACAACCTGCTGAGCCTCTTCAGAGCTAAGGATGGCATCTTCACGCCAGATGCAGGTTTGCTGGAGAGCTGATTTTTAAAGGGAGCTCAGGTCCCTCCTCCCTGGAGCTTGCTGGTCACTCTTTGATGAAAATGGCCCAGAAAGAAGGATTTTTGGGACAAGGAAGGGGAGCATTTGTTTGAATCGAAACAGTGTCTCCGTCCCTGGCTCTGTTGGGAGAGGACATTTCTATCGGTGAGACAGGCAATGTTTTCTGGAGGCAAAGGAGACGCAGCTCCACATGGACCCAATGCTCTGGGTTTGCTCTGCAGGGCAGCTCTGCCAGCGCTCTGCCTCCTCCTCCCCACCAGCCATCGAGGCAAAAGGAGGCAGATTGGGCATTAAAGGGAGGAAAAAGTGCTGCCATACTTTGGTCCCCGGTCTACATCCTCTCCAAAGCCCCGGGGAGGCAGAGGGCAGGGACGCGCTCGGTGTCATGCTGAGCCCTATGACAAGTCCCCCCACAGAGGTGTCAGCCGGGCTGAGAGGATGATGGTTTCTCTAACTGGGGAAAGCAGTTTTCCAAGACCCTGATTGATAATGATGTCAAGCTTGATTTTTAAGGTGCACTTGCGTTCTCACCCAGGGTCTTGGGGCACGGAACGCCCCTTCCCTCGCCCACAGCACACATCAGGGACATGCATGTCTGATGCTAGTGAGTTTAGGAGGCATGTGCAGGGCCTGGCTGTCAGCAGAGCTCCTGACAGGAGTTTTTTGGAGGCCATTTATCCAGTTAAATTGAATCCAGCTCCATCCCAGCCAGCAGCAGGCATCGCTCTGCAAAGGGCTTTTTGGAAGTTGCCCTCCCCCAGGGCTCCAGTGCTGCAGGATTTATAGCAGGTCCTGGGAGGCCGCAGCCACTTTTGGGGACATCCTCAGGGAGACACCAGTGGTTTTACTGATTTTTGCACCAGTTTCACACACTTGGGAGTGAGATCAGTTATTTTCTCCCGCTGCCAAGGGCAGGACCTGGCTCTTGGGAGCAGGGGAGCCCGATCACTCACCCCAACAGCCAGAGCCTTGCACAGTGGTACGGAAATGCTTGAATTGAGATATTTCTGCACAAGCAGCCCCCAGGATTTGGGCAGGCATCCTGCCGAAAATCCTTTGCATACCGAACCCCCGACTCCCTCTCTCCCAGTTTTCCCCCACTTCAGCCCGAGAGCATCCCTGGCTGCTTTATTTGTGCTGTGCATAAAAATACCTGGCAGCACCCGTCAGTGGATACCCATGTTTCCATCAATAACCATGTACCTCTGCCCAATTAGCGCCACACTGCTGGTGCGCAGAAAGGAGACGGCTCCCACACACCAGCCCCCACTGCCGCAAGAGGCGGTTCAGCATAGCCCATGGCTACATAATGCATCACACCTTGCCCGCTTCTTACTGTCTTAGGTTAGCTGAACCCCATGAATATTTCAATAGCCTCTGCCTGCCCAGGATACTATTAATTTTGGAGTCCCTGTAATCCAATTCCTTTTCCTCCAAGTGGGTGGTGATTATTAATTTCACAAGCTATGCTTCCATCAGCTCCTTCCCAGTCCCTTGTGGCTAAGGAATATTAATCCACATTCATACTGTCATTCAGCTGCCCAGGAGACTCTGGTGTGAATAGTATTATTATTAATACCATTGCTTCACACGTGGTTAAGGCAACTTAAAGGCACACAGGCGGGTTGCAAAGGTCATTTGCAGAATAGCACCTCAATGCTTATGCTCAGAGATAAAAACGGGGCCCAGGCAATGGTAATCCCCTGCTTTTTGTGGAAGTTTCTCCAGGTCCTGGACTTGCCTTGCCAGGGCACAGGGGACAGACAGTCCCCTGAGAAGGTCTGCAAGGAGGACATCAGCTGCAGTCTTGTTCCCAGCCATCCCTGGCAGCCAGCAAGGAGTGAATATTTTGGTCCTTCTTTTGGCAAAATTGGGGGGAAAAAAATAAATAAAATCCAAACATGATCTCTCTACTTAAATAAACGATGTGCCATGATGCTCTGGGATGTAATCACTTTTGACACCCCAACCTTATTATCAAATTTGTTTGAAATTAAGCAATTCATTTGAGTTCCGCTGGAAAGGCGGAGCGTGGAAGAAGGCAGCTGTTGCGCTTCTTTGCAGAGCAAGAAAGCCTTTCCCTGGCAGCCAGGTTGACACAGGCAGGCGATACACATTTCAATCAAGTATCTCATGGAGGGATTTGACAACACATCAAGGACTTCTTCAACGTGGGGCACTAAATGTCAGAAAGATAAGTAGGAAAAAAAAATAAAGCCGAGAAATGCAGCATTAAATAATAAATAGCCCTAGAGGGCTCCTGTTCACTAACAAGGGTCAGGGCATCCACCGACTGACAAAGAAAGGAAGGGGCAGGGGGTGAAGCGGTGCAAAGGGAACCTCAATGGATCACAGGCTAAATATGTGGAATATCCACATCGCTGCTGGAAACCAGAGCTCAGATGCCCTGACCGCTGGGCACTGTCAGGGCTGCCCCAGGGGCTCCTCCAGAGCAGAAGATCTCTGCAGCCACAAGGACTCCCTAATCACCCGGTTCCTCTCTCAGCTGACACCTTACATGGTCTTTCACCCCAAAATAAACACAAGTGCAAGCGAGAGCCTGCCTCACACCCTCACTTTTCTCATTTGCACAGAGGTTGTCGCACAAGCCACGGCGGGATGAGGCCCCTTTTCAAGATGGTGAAGTCCGTGGCATCTGAAACCAGAGCGCTGCTTGGTTTTGTTACTTAGCACTTCTGGCAGCCGAGATAGGCTGGAGACTTCACAGATGTAACTACTTTCCCAGTTTTTCCTCCTAGAAGAATGTAGCATTCCCAAACTGTCAGCACTTCAGCCGGCACAGCCCCAGCAAACGCACCGACGCAATTACCAAAGCAGAGGAAGGAAAGATTACTCCCTCCCAGACCTTGCCCTGAAAGGTTGCAGACAAGGAGTCAAATCCCAGACCTGCCGAGTCCCACTCTGGGTGGCAAACTCTTGGTTTTCCAGATGTTGCACAGCCTGGGCTGCCGGATGTCCCGAAATCCCAACCCCACCACCCCTGCACGCACAGAACGACTTGGTGTTGCGTGGGGACCCAGCTGGGATGCATCAGCCGTGCAGCGCAGATGCCGGCAGCCCCCGGAGCTGGCAGCCCCCCACTGCTTTTTGTGCGGCAAGTTGCGGAAGCCGAGGGATGAAATCCCTGCCTGCACCAGGGCAGCTTGCTGAACTTGAGCAAGTTAGAGAAGTTTGGCACAACCTGGAGACCATGAGTGGCATGGTACGAACAGCAGACGCTGTCTGACGTGCAGGGATTTCATGGGAAGGAAGGAAAGAGAGATTTCAGCCCCTCATTTACCCTCCCAAAGAATAAACAAGCAACTCAAGGTACTCACTGCTGTAAGTAGACATTCCTGAATGTCTGCTCCTGTAGACTCCTGGTACACATTCACTGAAAACCATCCCCTTTCTCACTTTTCCTACCAACATGGTGAACTCAGAGCTTCTGATCTGTTTTTTCCTCCATCCCTGCCTGCAGATCCCAGGCAATCAACAACTAATTACCCCCACCCCACCAGGTCTGAAGCCTTTCCTTGATTTCTATTAAAGGCCTCATCACCTGAACATGGGAGGTTTTACCATGAGCTGGTGTAGCTGACCTGGTGGGGCTGTAGTCAGAGGTGTCTCTCCAGCAGAAAAGACGTGCAAGATGGTTTAACATAACACCCACTTTCTGTTGGTGTTACCTGCCCTCCAAGCAGGATGAGCTTTGGCTCTGTGGCCTCAAGTTCTAGCCCTTGGGTAACCTGGATCCTGCTCGCACCCCTAAGCATTTCCAGAGCATCCTAACCCACCGCTAATGCTATGCCAGGCAATGGTCTCATTAACCTCATTAACTTAAGTGAGACTTTTGTAGGGGCTCCCAGGAAGATGTGCTTCATTGAAACCTCTACAAGGTTTCCAGACCTTGTCCAGAGGTCTGGAGAAGTGCTATGTCTGGCCTTCTACCTCAAAGGAACGTCTGAACTCTGCACCGCTCATTCACACTTGGAGCTATGCAAGACACGCTTTTCCCCCATACCATTATTTTGACAAATGGAGCTAATCTGGATGACTATATTGCTGATATTAATGTTTCCATACAATGCCCTGCTCTAAATGAGCTTAATTACAATTCGTGTGCAGTGCAGATTAATGGTAGGTAGAAAAAGGAAAACTATTAATTTTTGTATCTGTGCTGCCACACAGCAATGGGCAGAATCTTCCACCTCAGCCCTACCAGAGCGATCTCCTCCCCTGCATCCGCCGCTGCAAACACGGGCACGTGGCAGGGCACCACGAGACGGGCTGCTGTGTCTCTCAGCGAGTACTCGAACCAATTACACCTCTGTAAGTACATTGCAAATTCTTTACAGCTCTGGTAAATCAATTTTTCATCCAGCATGAGGAAGAAGTCAATGCACTGACAATGACGCCTCAAACCTTTCAGCGCTTCTCAGCACTGTGCCAGCACGAGCTCAATGCAGCACTTGGTCTGGGCTTTCCTATGGCAGAGGAAAGCCATTCTTCGTCTCCTTCTCCAGGCGCTGGGATGGAGCCGTGAGCCGGAGGTCACTTCAGGGCAGCAGGTTCAGGGTCCACACATCCTACACATGGCTTATATTTTATAAAAAATAGCGGGGTGAAGTGAGGGGTAAATCTTATCTCTCCCCTTAAACCAGAATTTTGCTGGGGAGTTCTGTAGAACTGCAGCTGGGCACCAGGAACTCCTTTTTTCTGCACACGAGCAATACCCAAGGGAGTGAAATGGTTTTCAGAAGTGATTTAGAGCCTAAACCTCATTTTTTTTTAAGTGATACAGGCATTTAGGAATTAAAATCACATTGAGCCTCATTTGCAATTAGGCTCTTGTATATCTAAGTAACATCTCAATAACATCTGAAGCTGATTCTGATGCTCATTATGGGATGGAGTGGGCAAATGGAAAACCCACGGTGTCTAGAAACCCTTTTGGGGAACAAGGGGAAACAAAGCCTTCGGTCCATAATCTGGTGACTTCTCTAGGAACATTATTTGGATATCCAAGGAATCTCTTAAGCTTTGGGAAGGCCCTATTTTAACAGGGACCACATAGACAGGCACGGAGACATTTGCCTTTTTCTTCAAACCTGCACGTGGTTTCTGACCTGAGCCTGCACTGAGCACTCAGCCAGCAGGACTGGTTCTCCTCACTGTTTTTATGGGACTTGACCTGTTTTGGGAGTCTTGAAGGGTGGGAGACAACAGTGGAGCCTCTCCTTCTGGTGTGCTAAAACTCCCTCTGAAATGACACTGCCATTCATTAGAGAGCGAGAGATTTGAACATGTCCTTAAGTGTTGGCTTTAGAGATATTTAAGCAGCTGATCATTACTTGTACATGTAAAAGGCAATAAAAAGGAAAAATTAAGCCAAGAGTGATGATCTCACTCGCTTTTATTAAGGGAGCCATTAATTCTGGCATGGTGTGGGTTGATAAAGGCCCGCTCTCACACGAGTGCTGCTGTTGTCTGAAGCCGTCCCAGGGAAAGGCTGGTTCGGCTGCAGCCTGTGGGGTGGGGGGGGGAGACGGGGGCTGCACCATGCTCAGTGCAATGCGTAAGGCCCAGACTCTTTCTCTGATGGGGTCTGTGCTCTGAAGAGAGGAGGGGAGCAAAGCTTGGAGAAATAAACTGGGGGGTTTTAACCTGTTTTGCAAGCAGGGAAGGGGTCTCAGGGTTATAGAGGATGTCTGGGTAAAGCTTGAATCCACAGTCATCTTTTCCCATGAAGTGGCAGAGAATTTCTTTGCAAGCCTAAGCTAATTCAGTTTTACTGCTGTCTTGCTGTGTGGTCATAGCCCAGTTCCTTGAGACCTGGCTCAGTTTCCCCATTACAAAACATCATAGTTTATAGTCCCAGCCCATCTCACAGCATTAATCCATGACGGATTGCAAAAAACATTTTTGTTTGCTCTCTATATTGATTGAAGTAGCTGAGACAGTTTAGTTTGAGGAAGAGGAGGCTGAGGGGAGACCTCATCACTCTCTACAACTACTTGAAAGGACATTGTAGAGAGGTTGGTGCTGGTCTCTTCTCACAGGTAATTAGCGACGGAACAAGAGGGAATGGCTTCAAGCTGCAACAGGGGAGGTTTAGACTGGACATCAGGAAGAAATTCCTCACCGAAAGAGTGGTCAGACACTGGAATAGGCTGCCCAGGGAGGTGGTGGAGTCACCATCCCTGAAGTGTTAAGAGTTGTTTAGATGTGGTGTTGGGGGAGGGGGATATGGTGTGGGGGAGAACTTTGTAGAATGGGGTTGATGGTTGGACTCGATGATCCCAGGGGTCTTTTCCAACCTGAATGATTCTATTCTATGATTCTATGATTAACAACAACAAAACACCCCGATATGATCACAGCAGAAACAGCACATAGAGAGCAAAATGCAAGAAACAACCCAACTGCAAGAGCAGACCCTTTTCTGCTCAAGTGCACCCTAGTTTTGGCATCAGAAACAATGCTTTCATGGATTTACAGGTGTTAAGAGGCTGAGTAAACACTGGTTTCCTCTGGACTGCCTCCCTCTTGCTCTGGATGGAAACGTACTGGTGTACGCAGAAGTGGTGATGGACTAGGGATACGGTGCCCTGCACCCCCTGCTCTTCTTGCCTGATGAGCTGAATTAGGTGTAGAAACAGTTGGATGTTGTCTCCATGCCTTCCCAGTGCCTGTGGTGCCAGAGGAAAACCAGAATGTTTTATTAAGCGTATTACAGCAATAACGCTGTCTTATTGGGATATTTCCTGGCAGTTAACATCTTGCTGGATCAAATACCTTTGGCTTTGCCTGGGGCCCTCAGATCCTCCAGCCATTTAGCTGCCAGGAAAAATACCCTCTCTGTTGACGACTACAATTTAATTACTGAAGCTTTTCTAAGGCACAGGATCAGGAGACTTTCATTTTAAGAAACACCTTTCCCCTGCCAAGTCATCCCCCAAGTGCTTTACAAAGCACTGAAGGACGATAGCAGCAGCGCGATGTCTGAGTAAGCGAGCCCGGTGAGCACCAGGTACTGCTCTCACTCACCCAGCAGGAGATGATGAGATTCCTGAGGAGGAGGATTGTTGTCCTAAAAATTAATGTTTTGCTCTCTGAAATGTACCTTTGGTGCACTAGGCTCCTCCCAGGCAGGTTTTGCTGCATCAATCTTGTACTGATGATGGACCGAGCCAAAAGGATGCCTGCCTGATGGTAGCTGCGAAGCTGGGTGAGCCCAAGGGACTGAGGGGAGTTTGGTACCCAACTTTCCACCAGTCCGTGCCCTGGGGGCCCTTTCACAGTAGTAGATGAGTGGGGATGGGAATGTCCCTGAGCACTGGGACAGGTTTAGCCGTGCCTGGTGCGGCTGTACTGCCCGGCGTGCTCCCCATGCCTTTGCACATCCTGGAGCTGGCAGGTTACAGGGCTCCTTCCCACCAGGCACGCTGCACCCACCACCCTATTTCGCATGCTGCAGACACACTCTCGGACCCCTGTGTGTCACCTTTTGTGCCCTGGAGCAGCCCTGGACACAGATTTAATTTGTTAGCTTTGGTGCAACATACCTGCCTCCTGCCAAGTGCAGTGGTACCCTACAGGAGCATCCTGGAAACATTGATTGCTCCTTACAACACTCCTGTGAAGTCCTGCTCACCCTGCTTCACCCAAAAGGGCAGCTGAGGCGAGGAAAGGTCACTCGTAAGACATTCACAACAGATTCCCACTTTGTGCTGATCTCCCAAAACCTCGTTGCATTTAGTGGCAGCAAAGAAAGTACAGTTCTCTGGTGTGCTTGTTCTGCTGTTAGGATTTAAGTTCCTATAGGGGAAAACGGCATCCAAAGAGTTGCTGGGGGCAAAACTCATATGAAAGCAGAGTCTGAAGAGCGAGGCTGCAGCTCTGCATGCTACTCAGGCGCCGAGGAACTCACTGCACAGAAATGCCAAGCCCCTGCTCTGCCGCGCAGCAGACTCCAGCTCTGCTCTGCACCTCACCCTGCTCTGATGTCTGAAAAGAGAGGAGCAGCACGCACAGTCCCAGCACACACGGCAGAAATTACAGAGTGTATGGGGCTGAAGATTATCATTTAATAGAGCTGAGCCAATCCATTCATTATTTAATGATTTTAATTGATGACCGCAGCGGAAAGCTGATAAAAGCACAGCCCTGGCCTATAAACCACCTTTTGCTCTATTTATTAAGTGCAGTGGCACAACATATTGAACTGAATACATTTGAATGTAAATAGGGCATTCTTTAGCATACAGGTAATTATTGCATTTAATAATTATTGCTGCTATAGGTATCAGATTGATTTAGCACCATTCGCCTGAAGGGAGGAAAGTAGGGTATAAACACACACAGGTGTGAGCAGCTGCTCCTACTAATGCACATGAATCCCTTTACGCCAGCAGAGGGGAAGGGAACATGGCAGCTGCTTCGTGCTTCCCCATCACTGTGTCAATCCTTTCCCAGCACCAGCCACTGTTGTCACTAAACCATCCCAGGGTCACAGCTCGGCCCTTGTGGTCACCCACCCGCAGGGCTGTCCCATGGCAGCCAGCTTTGCAGCCTGAGCTGCAAAAACCATCAAACAAGCATGAGGTGGGAACCATAAAACACTTTACTGATGGCAAATATGTTCTGCATTTGTTTAGGGAAGGTAATGGGGGGTGATCTGTTGCTATTTACCTGTGTCCTTTGAGAAAGCTCTTTGTCCTTTGAGTAAACTCTTGTTCTGAGTGTTTTCCCATGCACTGGTTTTGGTGGTCCAGGCCACAACAGCTCAGGAAGACAGTTACTGCCAAGGGCATCCAGCTCCCACCTCTTGGTGAGCGAGGAGAGCTAGTGCAGGGCAGGGGGGCTGCCTTCAATCACCCGCTGAAGCACTTTCCAGTGAAACACTCTGCTGCGCTGACTCCAGGCAGCCGCCTCAATTCATCACTCCTCTCCGTATCCCAGTGTGAGTGATTCCTACTTTTCTACTGCCCAAGCAAACAGCCGTTATTTATCTTTGTGATAGCCCCATGGGGCTGCAGAACACCCAACGGAGTGAAGAGGACCAGAGGGACCGAGAGCCCACATAAGCTTGGTGTAACGCAGGAGGACCGTAGCAATGCAACAGCTGAAGCTTGCTGGCCTTCCAAAAGGAGGTGTTAAGACACAGGGGAGTTTAAAGGCTTGTAAAACATCCTGTTGTTAAACAGGTGATGCTGCACCAGCAAAATATTTTGAGAACGTTGATACTGCTCACAGCTGTGCCCAGAAGAGGGTTACTCTGCTCAGGTTATACCTTTAATGACTTTTTTAATATGATTTGGTGTTGTGCTGACGCAGGTGCTGCCAATGTCCCTTCCCTCTTCCCTCCCCACTGCTGATCCTCCTCCCCTTGGAAAGGCACACATGCCTCTGCAGCCCTACTGCTGAATAAATTGCAAGACCAGGGCTCTCATCCTGCAGAAATGGGTAGGGAAATGTATTCATTAGGAAACACTGAGATTGCGTTAGACATACGGATTATGGGTACAATTTGAATGGCAATACATTTTGGCAAGATGCTATTATGTATTTATTTGCACATGGTATAATAAAGATGACAACAGATGATGTCAGAAGCGGGGACATTCAGAAAGGATTTCAATTTAGCAGAAGAGCCAGCACCTTGTTAACTTCTGACATCTGAAAATAGCTCCCAGGTGCTCGTGGGCTACCTTGGCTAGCCTGACACACCATCTTCATTTATGTCACCTTAGTACGATGGTCAGAAAGACTTACTAACAACTGCTTAATGCTTCAGAGGGGAGAGGTGTAAATGTACCTTTGCACTTCAGAGTAAAAAGTAACTGCATTTCAGCTTTCCTCCTGCCTCGAGAGGCTGGGGTCTCCAAAGCAGAAGCGACCCTATGACAATGCTACAGCTGGAGGAAACCGCACGTTCTGCAAGTAAAAACTCCCACCAGAGTTTCAAGAACACCAGGAAAGTCCTTTTGGGTTTGTATGAATGGGTGATGATTTTTCAATTACAGACAATTACAGATTATCGTCAGCACAAGGTGACAATGCCCATGGCATCTTCGTGGCCATTTTTACAAGAAATTCTGTGGCTAACGCACTGTTGGAGAGGAAGACTACTGCCATCTCACCAGTGTGCTGCACACCTCACCGCAGGTACACTCCCTCTGTCCAGTGATGTTCTTCTCACCCTGGCACATGAATGGACATTTTTAACTATCCTGTGTCCAGCTGACATCAGTTTCTAGAGAGCAGTTCATGATGAGATATTGTAGGTCAACATCCGCGTGCTAAACCCTTGAGTGTCTGCATGTCATTACTCACTCCAAGGTTTCTGCTGGGGAAACCAATGCATGCAACAGTTTGGCTGTCATTTTTTAAATTACACTAACATGAACTTTTGGTCTTCAGTAACACTCAAAGCTAAGTGGATGGAAGTCACAGGAGTCTTGTCTGCCGTCCCCATGTCACCATCTCCAGCTGAGCTGGTGGTGGTGGCTCCCTGGCCATGCACCCACCTCTTTGCACCCACTCCCATCACAGCACTGCTGCAGGAGCTCCCTGCTGAAGCTCACTGCCAGACCCAGTATTGCACCACCTTCTTGTGTTCACTTGATTTTCCAGCCTTTGGGCTTGCCTTGCATGGATGTGAAGTCCTTGCTATTGTTCCAGGGAGATGAAGGTAGCTTCTGATCTTCAGTCAGGCTGTATCTGCACATGGGTACACCTTAAATGAGAGAAAATAACACACCAACCTACTTTACATTTCACTTTTCATCCTCCTAATGAATGAAGGCTAATTATGAATTTCTAATTTCCACTGTTTATACAAAGCACTTCTGTTTTATTTCCTTTTGACTTTCTGTCTTCAGAAACCATAGGAGTTCACATAGCCTCTGGTGCCTTTATGCAACAGGAAACACAATCAAATAAGGAAATTTATGTAAACCCGGTTTTGCAAGAGGAAGATGTGCTACTGTGTGCGAGTTGGCAATGAACAGGCTCTCATAATGTATTCCTCATTGCTTTCCTTTTCCTTTGCAGACAGTCAATACCCTTGAGAGAAGTTAATTAGATCCGCTTCACTCTGTTTGGTCCTACCACTCCGAGCGCTGAATACAGGGGAGAGGGAAATCCCAGCAAAGCAAATTGACTCGATTAAAGTAAGAGACCACTGAACAATCGTTTGCATTGTCCATGATCACAGAGGACGATCTACTTTAAAAGCAAGCATGAAAATGTTAAAACAATTATTTTAAAATATTTGTGCAAAATCCCAGTTCAGTAGCAGGATGCGCGTGGAAACTTAAAAGGAGCAGTTTTCAAAGGCCCCGGTGTACACAATATGTTCATAGAGCTATACGCCGGCGTGTGTAGTCGTTTGAAACCACTCACCACAGATATTAGTATTTCTAAGTAACCATTTGCACATCAAACCAATGAAGGTAATCGTATGTACAAAGCAGGCATCTAACGCATGTGTACTTCTGGCTGTATCGCTGTACAATTGGCTGAATGGATTGAAAATGTACAATAAAATCACAATTTACATAGGGTTTTTTTTAAAGACTGCTTAGAAAGCTGACAACTCAGGAATACCCACCTCTGGTTTAGCTTCCCTTCCAACAGGCAATGATTTTGTCAGCCCACAATTATAGTATACAGCTACTGTATTTTAATCAGTTGTCCTTTAGATACGGACTGGCCAGCTATGAGGACAGTGATAAGGACCTACAGAACAGCTGTCTAGATCTAAAACTCCCAGTTGCCTTTATTTTTAACCAGCAAATTTCTCATAAAGTCCCAACTCAGGACTCCATGGGAGCTGTGCAAACATGTGTGACCTTATCAAATCCCAGGTGGCTGTTGTTGGCCTGGTTACAGTTAAGGCAAAGGAACATCAAAATGAAGGAAACTGGTCTCAAATCATCCAGGAAATCAGGGAAAATAACTCGGATCCCGAGTTCCACCAGCCCTGCTTGGCTGTCTTTACTTCCTGAGATACGCTGCTATGCAGTGCAAGTCCAAAATACACTTTATAGGGCAGAAAGAGTCTCTCTCTATGGAGCCAGATAAAAGCAAGCTTCTTCAAGGGCTTCAGTGTTGTCAGAATTAAGACCATTTTTGTCTTGGTTTTCTCAGGTAAAAAGACAAATGCATCTGGGTGTGCCTAAGGGAACAGCCCGTAGGTACTAACCCTCATTAGGAAAGATGACCGGTGGGCAATTTTAACCAGATTTGCCAGAGGACCAGAAGTCTCAGAGGCACTAAGCTCCTTCCAGTGGTGTAACTTGGCATGACTCATTGAAAAGTGTCAGGTAAAGCCCAGGCACTGTGTAACCATCATGTGCAAGCTTGCTGGGAAAAGCCACGGGACAAATTCAGCCTCTGGGAGTACAATCCCATTAGAGACAATGAAATAAAACATCATCTGTGAGGTACCAAGTGCTCACTGGTGTTAGGAGTAAGTCATCTCATATGAGATACTCAGTATGTTACCAAAGCTCAGCACTGGGAAGCTTTGTTATTTCTAGTCAACCCAGCCAAGGGGTAATGGAAATGGCCTTTGGGATGAATGGGAAAGGATGGATGTTTGCCTGTTATAAAACACCTGGTGCGGACACAGAGCAAGAAGAATTGTGTGTCCACCAGCTAAAGCTGAAGGGAGACCTTTTACTAGGAAACTACACCCCATCTCCTGCCCTGGACCCATCACTTCGGGTAAACACCATAAATTAACTCTTCGGTGGAGATGAGTTGGATGGCTCAAGAGAAAACAAGTCACCTGAAAATACAATTTCATATATGCACAATATACATTTCATGACCTCCCTTAATGTCACTGTTAATCCATCACGTTGGCCTACATCTGCTGCCTCGGGGTCAGTAACGCCACACTGCAGCAGTACCAGCACGCTTTGTGCCCCGGCTGCAGTCCTCGTTGCACATTTAAGCAGGACTAAGCTGGGATCATGCATTCTCCAGGCACATTGATTAGCTTTACCTCTGTTTTTGGACAAAAATTCATGCTTCTATAATTCATGATTGGTGCAGCAGAAGTGCGCAATGGAGGTACCAGATAATAGTGCTAGGAGCTGTACAAACCCATGGAGATGGGTCCAGCCCCATTGCATTTCCAACCTATTCCGCTTGCAGTACCTTCAGTAGCACCTATCCCTTGCTTTTAAGGCATGAAATTTTCTGCACCTGCTTTGCCTCTATTTTTCTGTACTTATTTCCCATCAAAGCTTCGTAACAGCAACCACCCCCCCTCTGGCGTGGGATTAGATCCATATTTGTCTGAGCCCTTATTAGCAGAAGTTTCAAAATGCCTCTTGGAGGGCTCAAGTCCCAGCCTGACTCTGCACATTTTCCCACTCCTTGAGAACAAAGACTGAAGATGCTGCTCCCAGAAAGGCAACGTGGCCGTTAGATGAGCTGACTGCTTGCTTTTGCTGTTCCTTTCCAGAGCCAGGCACAGGTACTTATTTCAAAAGGATTGCTGAAGGGCAGTCCTTAAAAAAACCTAAGCCACTCCAAAAGAGAAAGGAAAAGCTTGGTCCTCTGGAAGAAACTCGATACTGAAGAACAGGGTGAAGAAGCAGCATCACCCTCAGGCTCAGCTTTGCTTTTATCAAAGCTTGTAGTTGTAGGGGATTATTTTAGTGTTTCTGGGTTTTCTGTCTTTCTTTTTTTTTTTTTTTTAAATAGTAAGCTATCACTTTCTTTTCTCGTTGTATGCCTGCAAATCCTACCTTAGAGAAGTAGTGTCTCTGGGCAGAGGGCAATAAAAAGAGAAACAATTAGGATTATTTTTTCACTTTCCATCTTGGCCTTTTCAAGTTCTGCTTCTTTGTCAGGGCAGGCTCCAATTCCCAAAGCTGATCTCCTCTAAAAACAAACGCATCCACTCTCAAGGGCATTTCACTGTACTGGAACCATAAATACCAGCTTCAAACTGTGACGACCACCTCCACGCTGGTGAGAGGCGGGCTGGCACCATGCAGGCACAACAAGACTTTCCAGAGCCCTGCTTCGCACAGGGAGGTTCACGGGCATCGCTTCAGCCATTCCCGAAGATGCCCTTTCATCTCCAAGGCTGACAACATGTCATCTCTGTTCTTGGCCTGGGGTTTGTCACAAACATCACCTTTAAATTTCCATGCGTTCCCCAGTCCCTGAATTAGCAGGATGCTCTTGCATTTTGCCCTTTTCAGCACTGCGTGCTTTGATAGGCTCCCTCGGCTCCTCCGCTCCCCCCCAAAGTCCCGCTAACCTCTGGGGAAATGGACGAAACATCTAGCCAATAAGAACAGGAAATACTGAAAAGGTCAAATCACACTATTACAATAAATTACCATAATTTAGAGTGTAAATCATGCATTAAAATGATGATATGTTGCAAGACAGAGATTGGCATTAGACCTAAAAATGGCACAACATTAATGCAGTCCGAGGTCAAAGATCCATCTGGGAAATGGTAAACATTTTAAAACTAGACCCTTATCACTATAATCTTGTGATCTTCTGAGACTGTCACGTCAGGCATTACTGAATGATGGAACAGCACATTGAGCTATGATTTATTTTCCATACTAAAGACTTCAAAGCCAACAAGTGGGGGTAATTGAAAATAGAGATACAAGCAGCAGCGGATAACCTTTAAGCGGTTACCTCAAGCCATCGACAGCTTGCTGATTTGAGAGGGTGACATTTATTCTGTGCAATGTGGTAGCATCTTTTTAAACGCCTTTCTGCCGTGGCTGGGGCAGGGGACATTTAATGCAATAATAACAGCATTCACAGGAACATTATTGGGGATGGCAGGGAAGGTCCTATAGAGGGGGCTGGGACTCACACCATGCTTCTCCTTTGGGTATCTTGTGTGACTTTGGACAGGTCCACAGTAATTGGAGATAAGGATCCTGCCCTTTGTTTTAGGTATTTAGATAAGGTGTGGTGGTCCTATATTGGCTGGAGTTTCAAATACAGTAAACAATTGGTAAGCAGGGTTGGAGAAAAAAAGGCGTGCCAAGAACAAAGGAGAAAGGTGCTAGGAGAGATGTCTCACCTGACCCAACTGGCTCATCACCACATTACAGTCTTGTGGTCTCCCCCAAGCATCTCTTGACTGTCTTCTCACAGCGAAATACAGACAAGAGCAAAACAGGGATGAGCTCTGAGGGAGCCTCCATCTGCACAGGCAGGAGCATTTGGCACAGCACATCACAAAATGTAAACAAAACACCAGGTTACAGCTGCAGGTCCAACCTTCTCCAGCCATTCTTTTTTTCCATAGCTTCCCAAAGCCCCAGCTAGTCCTTAACACGGCCATGAATCCCGAACAAGATTCTCCCAGGGCTTAGCAGTGAAAATTTGCTCACAATCAGGGTGGTCTGGCTCCAGTTCTAGTCTCCAAACCTCACTTCCAACCCAGCACATCCCTCTTAGCCCCCGCATCAGGGTGTACTGTGGCCAGGGATGTGTTCATCCCTTCACATTCTCGATATCATCTTGGATGAGCCGTTAGCTCTTCCTGTGCTCTAGCAGAGTCCTCCAAGTCATGAGAGGACATGATTGACCTTGTCCTTTATCAAACCTCATGGAGCAACTTTGAGCCTGCCAATTTGTTTTTTTTTCCAAACTGTATGAGGCCCCCTGTCCCAAGTGGGCAGGTTCCATGGTTCCCCCCATCACAAAAATACTGGGTGGAGACATCTCCCCACTTTTGAGCAGGCTACATAGGTAGCATCTACTGTGATCCTTCCATATTTACCTAGTGCTCACGTCTGCAGTCCTTGCTAAGGTGACTGCTCCCAAGAAGCAGAGAATCATAGAATCATCTAGGTTGGAAGGGACCTTTAAGATCATTGAGTCCAACCATCAACCTAATGCTGCCACTAAACCATGCCCCTCAACACCACATCTACCCGTCTTTTAAAGACCTCCAGGGATTGCGATTCCACCACTTCCCTGGGCAGCCTGTTAATGATCCATCCCGTACCCGGAGACTGTGCAATCTGGGGATGCCCAAGGGGAACATCTGCTCCAAAATGATCTTTCTCCCTTGTTCCCTCCTGCAGATTTCTTTGATAAACCCAAGATATCATCAGGAAACAGCAGGGACGACGGTTCCACTCTGCTTTTGCACTGCTTACCAAATGACAGCAACTGCTGGTGGCAA
Source organism: Stercorarius parasiticus (assembly GCA_013396915.1). NCBI lineage: Eukaryota > Metazoa > Chordata > Aves > Charadriiformes > Stercorariidae > Stercorarius > Stercorarius parasiticus. Next base: position 50,468 of record VWZL01003094.1, read on the forward strand.
AAAATCCGCCCCTCTCCCATATTTTCTGGTTAGTAACAGGGGGGTGGGAATAGAAAAAATGAACTGGCTAGTTTTCCATAGCAGCAGCCAACAAGCATTTCAATCCACAAGTCACCCAGCTGCACAAACCTCCTGTTCTGAAAGGATTTTCCATCTTTTAAAATTTTCTGTATCCCACTAAAGCTTTTTCATTTCACACAGATTAAGAGTTAATTCAGGTCAAATAAGGATTAATTAGTCTGTGTAAACCAGCCCCAGACACTGATGCGCTGGAGATCTTTTTTAAATTAGTTGCTGTTACTGTAAGTCTGTATCTTCTGATGGCAAGACCTCTGGTGTATTATAAATTTGCAATCAGGTACCCCACGGGATGTGAGATGAGGGAAAATGTCAGTCTTAACAGTGTTTAAATCCCTCCTGCCGCTGAACTGCAGCCTATTTCAAATTAGGTCCTGTTGGCAAAATCAGATAAAGAGATGGAAATAAATGATGTGAACAAAGGGCATCAAAGAGTATCATTTAAATTGTTATTGACTGTGGGCACAAAAAAAAAGCACAGCATGAAAACATACTTAATAAGAGGAGATAATAGGACCATGGAGACAGTTTTTTTGATTTGGAGGAAAAACATCAAATAGTTTGTGTATGCTTTTTCACCTAGTTTACAGGTAAAGAAGAGATTAATACAGAATATATTTCACAGACCAGGCCAAATCGCTTTGATATGCCATATGCACTAACATCAGAGATTATTTATTCAGACCGTATTACAGGAGAAGGGACCAAACCTGTTGCTGTTGAAGTGACTTCCAAGATCTCTCCTGATAATCTAAAAATATTTAACAGAATTGCTGAAAAATCCAAGTGAATGTGGGGGCTTTTTTGGTTTGTTTTTTTGTGATTGTTTTTTTTGAGAGGTAAAGTGTGGGAAAACCTTTCAAACAAAGGCTCATCCAAGATTACGTAGCGGTCTCCAAGTCATGGAGGGCTAAGAGATAAGGAAGGGAATACACGTGGCCCCTTCATTGCTCTTAAAGATTTGTCTTGCAGATTTAGGGAGCAAAGAGCCTGCTTGTCCACACGTGCTGGCTCCACATGTGGGTTGAAAAGGGGATTGAATTTAGGAACTGCAGACCTGAGCATCTTGAGATAGAGGATAACAATTTGGAGATTACTGCTTTTTTTTTAAATCTCCTAAGTGATGTAGGACTCTACATTCTAGTTTTGGGAACAACTTCTGTGCAGACCCCTGTAGCTGATTCATGCTCACAGCAGACCGGACACAGCGTGGTGACGTGGTGCATGGTGGAGAGCTCATGCTCCGGAGCTGGACAATGACACCATACAGCAGCGAGCCAGCAGTGTTCTCCTCCCGAGGCTGAATGCCACCCAAACATTGTGTGAGAAGTTGTGGTAGCAGTTTACCATCCCACAGAAAGGACCGAGCAAAGTCACCAGGGTTTCATGTGACCCCGATTACCCACGAGTGCTGGTGGTTAACCCTGACACCAGTGACGGTGGGGAGAAAACTGGAAGTCTGTTTGCCCTGCAGTCACACCAGTCCTTAACCCAGCAGGAATTTATGTTTCTCTGCAGAGGGCATTGGAGCTGCTCTGCTTTTTGGACTTCAGTCCACATCTGCTGTGTGGTGTGATGACCAGAGGTACAACCAGAGCTCACCAGTGCACTTCACACCTTAACTAAAGCCCCACAGATCACACAGCTGTAGCAAAGGCAAGGCCACGTCCACCAGCAGAAGATTTGGCCTACTGCATTAGCAGCCCCAGGTCTGCAGACCCAATGCCTTAAAACCTCCAGAGGACGTGGGGTCCAGCTCCTGGGTGTGCCCCCAAGATCAGAGCGCACGCATTGATCTGACCTGGGCAGGAGTTGATCCAAGCCTTGACCTGTACCAAACCAACACCTCTCTCTGCCCCTTCCCCTTGGTATTTCTAAATGACTTTCTACACTGCTTCTGAACTCTTAGGAGAAAAAACTATGAAGACATTGCTTCAGGTTTCTCATGTGCAGACTTAATGACATTTTGGGAGAGCCTGTGTGACTTTCTCTCTCCTTTATTGAAAATGGTGTCCAGTAGCCTAGATAAGAGTGATAAAAGGGACTCTGGTACCTTGGTGGTTGTGCTTATGGAGCGTAGATTATGACTGCACCTTTTCTGGGATTCTCCACCCTTGCCCTGACCCATCAGGAGAGCTCTTCTGTCCTAACAAGGAGCAAATCTCTTCCCAGGTCACATGAAGCAGGGAGGGGCATTTCAGGTATGCAAATTTTCTTTTCAGCCAACACACAGGGGAGACAGGATAGCCCAAAGTTTCCGCACAATGCATTGTTCACTCGGGAGGCTGTCACCAAAAATGGAAAGGCAGCAATTAAAGAAAAGAACCTTCAGACTAAAGTCCTGCTGGGAAGAACAGCTGACATACTAGTCCTGCTGTTAATGCACCACTGAAATCGCTCAGTGCTGTCCTGCTGGGGGTACAGCCCCTGGAAGAGACAAGAATAGTCATTCAAGCCAGGAATTTGTAATAATATTTCTCCAGACCTCTCTCCTCTTCCCCAGAGTGGGTAAGGCATTCATTTCCACAGCTTGTCTGCAAATACGCGCATTTACCTTGGAAATGGGCCCAACCTAGAAGAGAGACCAAGAGACTTTTGTGCTTTGCAGATCTGCTAATCTGGGCACGACAGGACTCCAGATGAAAATGCCTTTGTAACGTGGATGCACAATCAGCCCTGGATGTGACCAAAGGAGATGGGGCCCATTTCTCCTGCTAAGAGAGGACAGTGGAAGAAACTGGATTTGAATAGCGTGTTTTTAAGTGCCACAAAATGCAAAAAGACCACCATGAGACAGGCACGCTCATCTCCTGAATTGGACTCAGCTTGATCCAGCTCACCCCTATTGGAGCAGTGATAATTTTCCTCCCTTCATTATGTTTGACAGTATTAACCTGATGCTGCAGAGAGCTTGAGCAGATGCATGGTTCCCAAACCACTGGGGAGCCAGGCTTGCAGGAAAGTTCTCATCTGAGATGCCACTTCCAGAGGTTGAGGAAAGATACCCCTTCTTTTTGTTACCTACAACAAAGACAATGGGCAAAACATTTGGCGTTTCAAAGGCTAACTTGGCTGATGACAGGAGTTTGTGACATGGTAACTTGTATTCAGAAAGACTGCATAAAAGCCTTATTGTCTTGAAAAATAATGAAGCCGGAGCATTGCTGCTCCTTAACAGGATGAGACCCACCTGCCAGGCAGAAGCTGTGGATGCCTCTCCCTGAACAGATTGCAGCAGAGATGAACACACTGGATTGGTAAAGCTGTCTCCCGAGATTTTTGTGGCAAAACACCAGATTTTGCTTCCAGAGAGGCAGGTTCATATTCTGTCTCTGGCCACTGATAGCACAGGCGAGCCTTCTCTCTCTGCCTTGGGATGCGACTCCAGAAACATAGGTGGAACGAGTCAGGCATTTTCTAGCCAGGTATGTTGAAGTAACCTAGCACTGGCAGGGAGGGAGATACATGCATTGGTCCTGTATTACTAAGTGGTTTGGGGGCCACTTCTCACACAGCGAGTCCTACCACTAAACAGAGCTCTCCACAGAGAAGAGCACTGGGAACCACAGCCACATCCCATCGAAATTTAGCCCGCTGCAACCCCAAGCTCAGCCCCTCATTTGCAAAATGAAGAAACGCTCCATTTTCCTGTTGTGTCTACATAGATGTTAAACTCTTCCCTGTGGGTCTCCCTCCCTGAACACACACAGGGCTCTTGGCATAGCAGCTGCCACGTGAGTGAGGACCTCCAGGTAACAGCATAACATAAGCAACAGTAAAGACACACTACACCTGAAGTCTGAAAAAGGGTTGACTTGAAAAGAGAGAGAGGTTAAAAAGGAGATGTGAAGTTGTTTTCTTGCCCTTCAGGGCCGTGTCTACATGAGCCAATTTAATACCTATTACTGCAAGTATTAGCACAGACAAGGCTTAGGTATCTCCATGGAGCCAAATTACATCCCTGAGCTGGCATTTCTTTTTCCGTCCTCTAGCTCTAATGACTGAATCATGCACTCATCGAGGGGGTTACACCTTTTATGATAGCCCCAGTCTCCTGGAGGTTTTAAAGCCCAAATTCCTGCCGAAATAAACTGTCCGTGGCTTGCCACGTAGCAAAGTGACAGGAAATGTTGAGTCACCCCTTGCATCAGGGCCATGCTGATAATGCTGTGGGTGGCAGGGCTGGGGAGGGGACAGAGACTTCCAGGTGTGGGTCTGAGTGCTGCAAGGGGGAGATGGGGGAGCCAGCTGAGCCACTGATGGGTGTCCAGCTCCCAGGTGTCACGGCACCCACAGTAAAGGGCAGAGGAGTTTCTAAAGCTGGTCTGGTAGCTGTGATCCCAGCAGTAACTACGTATAAAGGGACCAAGCTGCCTCCAGAGCAGCTCTGCTGGGGACACTTGGATGTGCCTTGGTCACATCAGTGCAAGGAGCACTCAGGTGGCCATCTGCACGAGCAGATCAGGTCTGTGGCCTACCTGGGGTGAGGGAGGCCAGGCCACGGGTCTACAGTCTTTCCCCATCTATCCTGTCTGAGATCCTGCTGCCGACAGCTCAAATACTTTCTAAGCACAGAGGACCATCACAGAGTAGAGAGTTCTGAAGTGCGGGGCAAAGAGCTGAAAGTACTGACCATGGGCTGTTTAAGAGCAGCCAGCAGGAAACATTTAGCTCAGGGTCTGGCTGGAATTTAGGCTGTCTGAGCCACAACTGTCCCCATAGCTCACTTCTCAGCAGCTCCCCTGGGAGCTCACCACAACAGCTCAGGATTCGCCAAGTCCTCTCCGCAGAGGGCAGAACTGCTGTTTCAAGAGGCTTGTCAGCTCAGAGGTGGTGGGTACAAACTAGCTTGCTGCTACACGGGAATCAGTCTCCTGGAGCCCCATAGGTCACCTCCAGACTTCTAAAAAATGTTTTTAATGACTCATATCATGTCCTTCAGATGAGGCGTTAAACCAGGCTTCCTGGAGGGTATCGAAGTGGAAGTTTAAGGCTGCACAGCACTTTTTCAAAAGCAAAAAGGATGCAGCAGCACTAGAGCAGAGTCAGAGGCACCATCTCGCTCTCTCCATCAAGCTAAACCAGCAAACTCTGTGCGTGAACTGCTGCTGAACACCATGGGAGGCATGACTCCCTGCTTGGTCCCCAAGCACAGACAGCTAATGCAAAGGTAAAGTGTGTCACGTTCATGAGGCACTTCCTCAGACGACATGGTCCTCTTCTTACTCACAGGTTGTTTTATCTTCTGTAGCATTGTGCAGGCACAGGGACATTTGAGAAGGACAACAAGTCTCCCTTAGCTGAACGCTGCTGTGTTTGGATAAAGGCTATCTGAATAAACCAGAAATTTCCACCACAGGAGACGTGATTTCATTTCTGAGGTGATATACCCAAAGCTCACAGATCCGGCATTATTCAAGCACACAAAATAGACCCCCCCAAAGCAAAAGGAAGACTGTAGGAGCCATTCTTTCAGCAGGCAGCATTAGTACTTGCCCCTCCTCCACTCCCTGGCAGCATGGAGCCAGAGCAAATAACAGCAATAATACAATGCTGTAAACCCTGGAAGAAAGCAGACGTCTGTTGCCCGTCAGATATTACACCTTGGTGACCATGCAGCTCAGTAAGTATGAAAGTGATTACTTATACTTTGACAGCATGGCCGCAGCACATAAATGGGAAGCTTTGTATAGCAGACTTGCAAGGAAGACCTATGAACAACAGGACAAGTCACCATTTCGGCTGTGAGAATATGCCCGTGTTGCTCCCATTGCTGCTGCGAGACATTCCTTGCAAAACAGCTGCAGGTTGATGAAGAGCATATGGACCATCTCAGGTAGCCTTGATATCGCCTGGGTGCCATTGATCAGCAAGCATCTGCTGCAGTGCTGGGAGCACCCCAACCTCCCAGCCCTGGCAGGAGTCACACTCAAAGTCATCGGAGATGGTTGTGGCTTCAGCATCAAACCGCTAATGCCAAGACAAACGTTACGGTGACCTGCCCAACCACCTACTAGTTTTACCTATGTTGGACAGCAGAGATAATCCTTTCTTTCCTCTTGTTCACCTCTCATTTGCAGTCTTTGGGCCCTATAAGTACTTTCAGATCACAACTTCACCTTCCCTTGAAGAATTAAACACAAGCCCCCAGTTCATTTTCTGCTGTGGCAGCAGAAGGGGCTCACAGAAAAGTGTGCAAAACCAGGCATGGAGAAAGCCCAAAGGATGGGAATGGTTTTCAGGCTGACAGTTCATGGAGATGAAGCACCTGAGCCAGTGAAAACTGTGGGAGCCAGAAGTTGTTCTCATTTTTGATACAAAAGCACTGAAGTCTTCACTGAAGCTGGGGTGAGGGATATAAAAATGAGGGATATAAAATCCAATAATTCATAGAATCATATTCAATTTTTATGTCTTCTTTCAGAAGTATCTGGAGATTGCAAGTCTTCGAGGAAAAAAACCTGGACTAGAAACCCGATCCAGCAACATCCACATTCCCAAAAAGCCTGGTCTGGGTTAAATAGAGGCCCTGAGGCTGAAAGTCTCATCCTGCAGTCCAAACCCCTCCGAAATCAGTCTTGAATGATGCACAAATAAGACAAATTTCACTTCTCATTTTTCTCCCCCCCAGTCTCTTCTCAGGAGAAGACAGATGTAAAAAAACCCCTGTAATTCCAGCCAAGCCCTTGGTCCTTTGCAGGCACAGCAACAGGGATTTAAATCCTGCTCTGTCCTCCAGAAAGGAGACCCTTGAACCGCACCTTCTGGGAGATGGCATCACCCTCATGACCGATTCCTCCCTGGCTGAGCCTGGACCACAAAGGCAGGGCTTGGAGGGGAGTCTCAGGTCCCCAGGTTCTTTCTCTTGGGGTCAGCTCGGTTAGATCCAGCAGATGAAATGCAGAGGACACAAGGAGATGTGCACTACAGAGATACACCTGTGGAAATCCGGCTTCAACCAAGTCTGAATTACGGGTTGCTGACGTGACCCCTGGATCATGCAACACTGATGCTCAAGCATCTTTAAAGAAATGAGATAATGAAGGCTTTTCTCCCCTCTGCCTTATAGCAAAGTTTCTCAGTCTGTAGGTTTTCTCTTCCCCACATCATCCTACCCCAAGCTCTGCAAATCTATACCTGCATTTCTCCAGGTCCTTCTCCAGCTAATGGACTATAACAATTCAAATCATGAACTGCAACTCAAAGCTATTCACAGGCATTAGGGGAGTATTAAATGGGAAATTCTAAAACTAAATTATAGTTTCCCACTGCAAATGTTTTAAAAAAATATATCTGCTTTTAATTAGAAAGAAAAATAAAAAATCCCACAGTTGACTACAGGCTCCTTCCTACCTACCACACACGCAGGCTCTGGCCAAATCCTCACTGGGAATAGAGCAACAAAACACCACAGGAACCAGTGCATTTACATCGACGGGCTCCGGCAGAGGATCTGGCCCTGCTGGCGCCTGGACAAGCTTGAAAAATCTCTGCAGAAGATCCCCCGTCTCTCCCCTTCCAGGCAGCTCAGGTTCCTGTTGAGCATCTCACACCTCTCTGCCGGGAAGGTGTGATTTATTTGGCAGCTGGGCTTTCCCTCCCGGGGAGCTTCCTAATAGATCTGCGAAAGCAAAGGTTACATGGAGGCAGCTCCAAGGATGAAGTCATTGGCTGCGCTCCTGAGACTAGAGATTTTAGCCAAGCCTGATGGTTTCAATAAAACAAAGCTTGTGAGCTTGCTGTTTGCCCAAACGGGATGAGCTTTTCTGCTGCAGCACCAGGCGAGGATTTGGACGGAGGGCAGCAGCCCCTGCGCAGCCTGACAGGGTGACAACGAACAGCCTTGTAGTGACAAGTGAGGCACTTTCCCTGAGCTGTCTGCAATCGTGTGTCAGGCCTCAATTGCTCCGGGGATTGAAGGCGCCAAATCCGGCACCAACCCTCCCTGTGGGCAGGCAGGTCCGTCCCTGCCCCCGAGCATCACCCTGTGCAGGGGCTTGCAGCACCAGTCCAAGCTAGCGCAAGGGTGGCACAACCTCACTAATTCACGGAGTTACCCCTCCTCTGGCTGCATCTGGCTCCCAGCACTCAGCTGTGGCATTCCAGCTGGGATACTCAAGTTTTGAGCATTGCTGTTTTTGGAAAAAGAAATCCCAAATATTCATTATCAGTCAGTCTTACTGATGGCCTGTAGTTGCAGTGGTTCCTTGGCAGAGACTGGTAAGAAATGTGTATAGCTCCACAAAAGAAGAGTTTTCCTAAAGCAGAAATGCATATATATATATATAAAAATAAAAAAAATATACTGCTATATAATAGATATATGTGTAGAGCACAGCTGAGAATGTCACTGTGCATAGAGCAAGGCAATATGGTGTCTTTTTGACCTTCTCACCAACTCACTGCCCGCTAATCCGTCTCCCCTGAGATTTATTCCCAAATCCCAATCCCTTGAACAATTTCCAGCAGATCCTATTTGGGATGGAAGGAAAAAACCCCAACATAAGATGTTCCTCTGTCTCAGGAAAGGATACATCCATAGCCAGAACGGCATTGGCTTGAGGGTCTCTTGGGCAAAACACAGGCCAGGTCTTTTTTTATTTTAATTGAGCATTTGCTTTTAATTTTGGAAGGTTCTGAGTTAATGCACTTTACATTTTTTCTATTTGTATATAATTACATGCTGTTATAGTAACTTAGGCCAGATCCACGTCCCAGTGAAATTAGTGTGAATATTTCCGGCAACTTCAGTCAGAAAACAGAATTCCAGCCCTCACAGAGCTGATTAAATAGTTAAAAAGCCAATCTTGTAAATTTTTTTGTGAATGAAAGTGGTTGGCCGTGACTCACGAGCATTTGGAAAACCACAGGGCATTTGGGAAATGTTTGCAATTCCCAAAAGCTTCACGCAAGTCAGCACGAATTAGTGTTCACCCCAAATTTCATAGTCTGTTATTCATTGCTCCCTAATTTAAAACAGCGTGGAAGTAAGAGTGACACTGTATGACTTGGGTGACCAGTCACAGACCGTGTAAAACTGAATGACAAACACGGAGCACTCGCAGAGGACGTGTCACGAACCGCCCACCGATAGCAGCTTTCCAGCCAAAGTGTCTGAAGAATAATTACCACTTAAAACCCCAGTCAGAAATCGTTCCTGAACAATTCACAGAGGCAAAAACTGCGCATGAGCTCACTCCACCAGCTGCAGCCATACCCAGACCCCTGAGGTCCAGAAGTTGCTGCTGTATTTATAAAGCTCAGGGTCACCCCCCGCCAGAGCCGTAAGAATGCCCTGCACGCCTTCTGATTTCTCTCACAAGGTTTCCAGAGAAGTAAGAAATGCCCCTCATCTTCCTCAGTTTGGAGGGTGGGAAGAAGTTAAACATGGTGTAGGTATGCAGGGGAAGGGGATATAAGTAGCTACAGGATATAAGATTGGCTCCCAGCCAGTCAAAAAAAAAAAAAATCAGTATTTACACGAGCCATGATTTAATTTCATCCTGAGACCCACAGAACGAAGGAGTCTTTCAAAGGAAAGACACCAAGACTGTGAAAAATGCCAGATCAAATTTTTTCCACCAGAGAAATCTAATTTTTGATCATATTCGGTATGACCGGTCCTTTAGATGACCCCGTAACACGGATTATAGGTTTGCATTGTTTTATCCTCTGAGAAGCTTGCCACGCTATCTGAACTGTGCTTCAGCACTCCCGGTTACAAGGCCTGAAGTATACTCTAGCTTCCAACAACAATCCCTAGAAAACACAGGAATATTTCTTCTGCATCACTCTCAGTCTTAAGAGCACTTTCTGAGCTCCAACAGGCATTCTAATTAATAACAAACCTGGAAAACAGCATTGCTTTATTTCTGTAGAGCTCTCCGTGCCTCAGTTTCCCTGGCTGTAAAGCATAATAGCTAAACTGTAACACAAACAACAACTATTTGCAATAATTACTTGACCTGGATTGCTTGTTCACCCATCAGACCCAAAGACAGACCACCGCCACCGCATCCAATTCATTCACCAGGGAAACTATGAGACTATTCAATATTTTTTACACAAACAACCACAGGTTCCTAGAAGCTCCTAATAGCCTGAGCAGGTCACCGCTCCCCTGCAAGGACACGACACATCTCAGAGAGTGGAGGGGACACCAGCTAGGGGAACTAATAATTTGAAACCCTTTATAAATAGCCCTGTAAAAGCACAAACTGAGGGAAGCCTGCCTTCCCCAGGTGTGCTACAGCAGTGAGAAGCAAGCTTTGGCAAGAGAGAAACCTGCTCAGGCATTACCTTGGCTTGTTCATGCTATTTTAAGAAGAATCTCAGACTTCTGCAGGAGCTCCAGAGGTTGCTGTGTCTCTGCCCCCAGCCCCAGTGCCTCTGAGCTCCTCATGGTGCCAAGCCAGGCTGCTGCAGCCCCCTGTTAAATAACACTTTTGACTGGTGTTTTCCAAGACACCAGGTCAGAATTTAGTAGGTTTGACAACTTCACTCTGCTAACAGGCAGTGGCATCATTAGGTGACTTGATGCCCCACATTTAAATCCATATATTAAACTATTTTCCTTAAGCACAAGAAACTTCACCCCACAGATGCAATGCAGCTGATGGACTATGGTCCATCAGTCATACACACAAATTTGGCATAAGCAGAAAGTGCTTGTCATCCTCCAGTTTTATCACCAGGGAAATGAGTTTTGTCCAGTTCAGCTAACCAAGGATGGTGTCTCTCCCACAGCTTCAGATGGTTAAAAGAGTGTTTAAAAACTATTGAAAGCCCCTTAAGGGGTCTGCCCCACACCCAGCTGTGCTGCATGAGGGGGTGATTGCAACACAGCTGGCTCCAGGCATTGCTGGTGCTGCTCCCTGGGAATCTCCACTTTGCCACTCTCCGGGTACCTGGAGACAAAAAAGGGGGAGTGAGAGACTGGAAGTTCAAGTTCTACAGAGTCAAACAAGTGTCAGACAAGTTTAGGGATGAGGTGGTTCCTGCTGGGCTTCATGGGGCAGCTGCCTGAAGTGACTTGGTTTGGGTTATACCGGCAGTCAGAACCTTTAATAAAAGTATTGCTAAGGATTTAGTCTTAATTAAATCAAAACAAGCTATTTCAAAGAGGAATAAGGGCATGGTTTCCTCCATAAATTGAACTAATTGGTTTAAATATCACGCCCTCAGTTAAACAGGTGCAGCACCATTTAGAAAATGCCACAATTTCCATCCAAAAGGCAAGTTCTTTTTTTATTTTAGGCCTGCTAGTAGAGCTGGAGGAAGCAGACAAGCTTTTGGGCAAAAAAGCTCTTCTGTTATGCCCCAAATCTGAAACAGAAGCAGTTTCCATATTCTTCCGTCCTGGGCCTGTGCTGACAACACTAACAGGGGCTGCACAAACATGATGGGGAGTAATAAGTATTTTACATGCCACATCCCTCTAGAAAGTGGCTACTGTTTCATTTGGACTGAAATATTTTTCTGTAGAAATGAAATTATTGCTATAATACACATTATTTCCTTGATTTTTAACATATTCTCCCCAAACTTCTGGGAAAAAAACTAGAAATCTTTTCTGGCATTTTTAGTTCTTCCAGAGCAGTTGAAGCTGTTCTCTCAGAAAACTCAATGACTACATTTTCCTGTCGTAATGGCAATATTTTTTAACAAATATGACTTTCGGCTTTGGGATGAAGACAGTGAATCTTGAGGAGCGCTTACCCACCTGTCCCGCCATGGGTTTGGAGGAGCTCGAAACAAAACCTGCAACAATAATCTCATTTTTGACTTCTGCTCTTGATCTGTTCCTACCTCAGGGTTTGGTGGAAGGGGCTTTTTAGCTCCTGAGAGGTGTGAAAATCAACTCTTGTTAGGTGATATTTCAGTACCATTAGTTATTGTATTTGCTTTGAAGCAGCTGCAATGAGGGACTGTTCATCTCCCAAGCCCAACGCTTCCTGGTGCTCACACAGACCTCTTTGAAGTGTTGCTTTTGCCACATAACGCTTACTTTTCTCTAAACTGTGTAAAGTCCCCAGGAACAGAGCAAAGATTCATTATTTGACTACAAGGGAAACCAGGGTTTCATACATCTTATTGTATTTGGGAGGCAGAAAAAAAAATCTTATGGATTTTCCTGGTTTTTAAAAAAATCAACAAACCTTTGTAACCTTTAGACCTAATATCTAAAGAGGGTTTGGGTGAACCAAACCCTTTCTATGGCCGATGGGGTTTGCAGACATTGTAAGAGTCTGCGGAAGAGCCTGTCCCACCATCCCACCAGGGACTGATGGGGTGAGGTTTCGTTCTTAATTATATGACACTAATCAGGCTTTGGAGGGGGTTTTATTTTTTATAAGGCACAGCAGGGAGCTCATGCACTTGCCTGAGAGCAGCCTGTCATGGGCAGCAGGGATGTGGGTGCAGTGAGATGCTGAGGGCCCGGGGCCGGCGGGGCTGAGGGGAGGGAGGACCATCAGCAACCTCGGCAGGACGAGGGGCTCAGGTCCAGACCAAGGGACCAAACCCTCCTGGCCCCTGGGACAGGGAGATGCTGCGGGATCTGCCTGCGAGCCTCAACCCATCAGCGTCCTGAGAGCAAGCCTGGAGTTTTCTCCCTGTCCTCATCACCCGATCAAAGGAAAACATTTACAGGTTGGGTGGAGAATGGCTTGAGAGTAGCCCTGAGGAGAAGGACTTGGCGGTGTTGGTGGGTGAGAAGCTCAGCATGAGCTGGCAATGCACACTTGCAGCCCAGAAAGCCCCCGCAGCCTGGGCTGCATCAAAAGAAGTGTGGCCAGCAGGGCGAGGGAGGTGATTCTGCCCTTCTGCTCTGCTCTGGTGAGACCCCACCTGGAGTACTGCATCCTGCTTTGGAGCCCTCAGCACAAAAAGGACATGGAACTATTGGAACAGGTCCAGCAGAGGGCCACGAAGGTGATCCGAGGGCTGGAGCCCCTCTGCTGTGAGGACAGGCTGAGAGGGTTGGGGGGGTTCAGCCTGGAGAAGAGAAGGCTCCAGGGAGACCTTATAGCAGCCTTCCAGTACCTGAAGGGGGCCTACAGGAAGGAAGGGGAGGGACTCTCTTCATCAGGGATTGTTATGATAGGACACAGGGTAACGGCCTCAAACTGAAAGAGGGGAGATTTAGATGACATCTGAGGACGAAATTCTTTGCTGTGAGGGAGGTGAGCCCCTGGCCCAGGTTGCCCAGAGAAGCTGTCAATGATCCATCCCTGGAGATGTTCAGGGCCACGTTGGACAGGGCTTGGAGCAGCCTGGTCTGGTGGTAGGTGTCCCTGCCCAGGGCAGGGGCGTGGAACTGGATGGGCTTTAAGGTCCCTTCCACTTCCAACCCGAACCATTCTGTGAGTTGAAACCCAAGTTTCAGAAACTCTCAAGCTAGAAGCCATCCAGCATAAACTCCAGCTGCTTCCACGATTTTCACTAGTGCCTTGTTTAAATCTGCTGAGTGGATGTAAGAAAGAGCGATCAGCTTTCACCGCCTCGGATGCAGAAGGAATCCCATCCGTCCCGCAACGCGTTAGCCCATGCCTGGGCTGGGTTTCCAGCCAGTGTAGGTTGGCACCGCTCCGCTGGTTTAGCAGAGCTGCAGTGGTTTGCATCACCCAAGGATCTGACCTCGGGGAGCAGGCTGCTGCCTGCATTTACCAGGTGAGCGCATCTCATTTTGGCAAGCAGCCGCTGCACACCAGTTAACAGCCTTTTCTATGCATAGCCTGGAACCGACTGCAATCATCAGAGAAGATAATGTCATACATTAGGGCCTGAACCTCACTGTGACACCTTTATGCAGTTAAAAAGCCTGTTCTATATATACATCCAGATAAAAATGTATATTGTAAAGCAATAAGGGGGACTAATCTCATGACAAGGTCTTCAAAATGCAGTGTGAAAGCAATAAAAAAAAAAAGAGACAACAATTCTGTGGTTGCTGATTTCCAGCTCGAGAAAGGGCACTATCAGAGGAGTGCATTACAGCAGGACATCAGCCGAGCGACTCTCAAATCCTCCCTGTTGGGTTCCACAGTGTGAACCCACTTTCCCTACCGCTCTCCATGACACCAACCCCAGAGGAGGACACCATGGGACTTGTCCTGGGGCAGGAAGGTGAAGAGATAGGCAGGGATTTGGAAAAACAGAATGAGACCTGGGGAGCCAGAAACAGGGTGTCATGGTTTCAGCTGGGATGGAATCGACTTTCTCACTAGCAGCTGCTATAGTGTTGTGTTGGATTTGGGACGAGAATACTGTTGATAGCACACTGATGGTTTTGGTTGTTGCTGAGCAGCCAAGGCCTTTTCTGCTCCTCATACTGCCCTGACAGCGATGGGCTAGGTGGCACAAAAGGTTGGGACGAGACACAGCCAGGACATCTGACCCCAACTGATCCAAGGGATATTCCATACCATATGGTATCATGGTCAGTATATAAAGCTGGGGGAAGAAGAAAGTGGAAGATGACCGGAGGTGAGCATCCGCGGTGCTTAGCTGCCAGCTGGGGTTAAACCACAATGCAGGGCAAGATGGCTGGCTTCAATGTGGGAGGTTCAGGAGCCACCAAACAAGGTGGGAATGCGTTGTCGAGAGGCTGATTTAGAGACATAGGAATCATGGAAAACTGGGAGATTCCTGGACTCTATAGAAAAAGGATGGATGCGATTAGGTGACCCTGGTCTGGCAGGGGGGTAGGACTAGATGATCTCCAGAGGTCCCTTCCAACCCTATGATTCTATGATTTTATGATTCTATGATTATAAGGCTTGAGACCAGCCTGAGGACAGCCACTTGTCTGCCAAAGTGGCTTGAGGAGCATAGAGCAGCCATGAGAGCAGAGGTCCCTCAACCCCTCACAGGCAGCACATCAGCCAGCTCAGTCCAGGTGCCATGGGCATTATGTTCTGTCAATGCATGGGACATGATGTAAGAAGCAGCTTTTATTTTCCACGAGGTCAAATCCCTAAAACTACCATGAGATCCGGTAACAAGGGCTAGTGGGCGACCACCAAATTAAGGCTTTTTACTGCTGGAGTGCCCGTGATCCTTTAAGAATTCATGATGTGGTCTGATGCTGCATGTTGATAAATGCTCTGACCCCTCTGGCATCTACAGCCCTTCGTTAGCAATCCCACAAGGATTACAGGTTCTTGCTATGGGAAACTGAAACGTGGTTTGATCAACACCAGCTTATCAGCAGTCACCAAGTCAAGGTGGAGTTTAGCAGCTACCAGAGCAAATTAGCTCCCTAGGAAAATATAAAAAAAATGCAGAACTGGGCTGAGAGAAAGCAGTTTGCAGGACTGTCTTCATTTCAAATGCAGCAAAGTGCCCGGTGTTTTAGTTCACAGTTCTGAGGTTGTATTAAAAGTCCCGCAGGTCAGGAGAAAGGTGGTAAGGTGGTGACACCAGTTTCTGCTGCGAATACGGTGCCAGTGGAGCCTCCCTTGCGGCTTATGAACACGGGGTTTCTCCGCAGCATTTGCAAAGGAGTTACGTGCCAGGTTGAAAGGCTTTATACATCAAACATTTCTTATCACGTCTTCTACCGCCCTCATTCTGATTTTCATCTTCAACCAATATGTAAACATGAGCGAAATCTGTAATATCTGGGCTGAGGTTCAACTTGCTTCCAACCAGCTTCTCTCCAGAGAGGTGCGTGGCGCTGCCCTGATGTACAGCAGCCGTGAGACCGGCCCTTGGGTAGGAAAGGTGCAAAGCTCAGCACCCAAATCCTGTGGGAATTAGCATGCGTAGCCGGCTCCTGCTCTCTCTTAGATCGTGGTTAATTGCAGAGCTGTGATGTGTGAGATGATAGGGCAGACATCGGGTCTGTATCTGGTATATGGTAGCAAAACGTCTGCGATGGAGTAGCTGTGTGCACTAACACATTCACTTGTCATTATGAAATGCAGCAGAGCAGATAAAACCATTAGATATTTAAAAATTAGTTAATGCTAGGATGCAATGATTCGGGCATTTGTAATGCTGCTTTAAATTGGATCAATATTTTCCAGTTCATTTTACTGTAGATTTTTAACTCCGTTATTTCACTTGAGCTCCATGCTCTAAGCTGGCAGACGTAGGAGAGATTTCTGCTGGGATGTGCCCAGTTGTATTTCAGGAAGTGCATCAGTTCCTGGAGAGNATTTCCAGCTCGTGAAAGGGCACTATCAGAGGAGTGCATTACAGCAGGACATCAGCCGAGCGACTCTCAAATCCTCCCTGTTGGGTTCCACAGTGTGAACCCACTTTCCCTACCGCTCTCCATGGCACCAACCCCAGAGGAGGACACCATGGGACTTGTCCTGGGGCAGGAAGGTGAAGAGATAGGCAGGGATTTGGAAAAACAGAATGAGACCTGGGGAGCCAGAAACAGGGTGTCATGGTTTCAGCTGGGATGGAATCGACTTTCTCACTAGCAGCTGCTATAGTGTTGTGTTGGAGTTGGGACGAGAATACTGTTGATAGCTCACTGATGGTTTTGGTTGTTGCTGAGCAGCCAAGTCCTTTTCTGCTCCTCATACTGCCCTGACAGCGATGGGCTAGGTGGCACAAAAGGTTGGGACGAGACACAGCCAGGACATCTGACCCCAACTGATCCAAGGGATATTCCATACCATATGGTATCATGGTCAGTATATAAAGCTGGGGGAAGAAGAAAATGGAAGATGACCGGAGGTGAGCATCCGCGGTGCTTAGCTGCCAGCTGGGGTTAAACCACAATGCAGGGCAAGATGGCTGGCTTCAATGTGGGAGGTTCAGGAGCCACCAAACAAGGTGGGAATGCGTTGTCGAGAGGCTGATTTAGAGACATAGGAATCATGGAAAACTGGGAGATTCCTGGACTCTATAGAAAAAGGATGGATGCGATTAGGTGACCCTGGTCTGGCAGGGGGGTAGGACTAGATGATCTCCAGAGGTCCCTTCCAACCCTATGATTCTATGATTTTATGATTCTATGATTATAAGGCTTGAGACCAGCCTGAGGACAGCCACTTGTCTGCCAAAGTGGCTTGAGGAGCATAGAGCAGCCATGAGAGCAGAGGTCCCTCAACCCCTCACAGGCAGCACATCAGCCAGCTCAGTCCAGGTGCCATGGGCATTATGTTCTGTCAATGCATGGGACATGATGTAAGAAGCAGCTTTTATTTTCCACGAGGTCAAATCCCTAAAACTACCATGAGATCCGGTAACAAGGGCTAGTGGGCGACCACCAAATTAAGGCTTTTTACTGCTGGAGTGCCCGTGATCCTTTAAGAATTCATGATGTGGTCTGATGCTGCATGTTGATAAATGCTCTGACCCCTCTGGCATCTACAGCCCTTCGTTAGCAATCCCACAAGGATTACAGGTTCTTGCTATGGGAAACTGAAACGTGGTTTGATCAACACCAGCTTATCAGCAGTCACCAAGTCAAGGTGGAGTTTAGCAGCTACCAGAGCAAATTAGCTCCCTAGGAAAATATAAAAAAAATGCAGAACTGGGCTGAGAGAAAGCAGTTTGCAGGACTGTCTTCATTTCAAATGCAGCAAAGTGCCCGGTGTTTTAGTTCACAGTTCTGAGGTTGTATTAAAAGTCCCGCAGGTCAGGAGAAAGGTGGTAAGGTGGTGACACCAGTTTCTGCTGCGAATACGGTGCCAGTGGAGCCTCCCTTGCGGCTTATGAACACGGGGTTTCTCCGCAGCATTTGCAAAGGAGTTACGTGCCAGGTTGAAAGGCTTTATACATCAAACATTTCTTATCACGTCTTCTACCGCCCTCATTCTGATTTTCATCTTCAACCAATATGTAAACATGAGCGAAATCTGTAATATCTGGGCTGAGGTTCAACTTGCTTCCAACCAGCTTCTCTCCAGAGAGGTGCGTGGCGCTGCCCTGATGTACAGCAGCCGTGAGACCGGCCCTTGGGTAGGAAAGGTGCAAAGCTCAGCACCCAAATCCTGTGGGAATTAGCATGCGTAGCCGGCTCCTGCTCTCTCTTAGATCGTGGTTAATTGCAGAGCTGTGATGTGTGAGATGATAGGGCAGACATCGGGTCTGTATCTGGTATATGGTAGCAAAACGTCTGCGATGGAGTAGCTGTGTGCACTAACACATTCACTTGTCATTATGAAATGCAGCAGAGCAGATAAAACCATTAGATATTTAAAAATTAGTTAATGCTAGGATGCAATGATTCGGGCATTTGTAATGCTGCTTTAAATTGGATCAATATTTTCCAGTTCATTTTACTGTAGATTTTTAACTCCGTTATTTCACTTGAGCTCCATGCTCTAAGCTGGCAGACGTAGGAGAGATTTCTGCTGGGATGTGCCCAGTTGTATTTCAGGAAGTGCATCAGTTCCTGGAGAGTCACTAGGCACCATCTCTTTTATTCAAGAGAGCTTAATTGTCATCCAGGACATCTGGGACGATCTCTCAGGGGCTTGTGTTGACAGAACATTAACTAACACACGAAAGCTCTGGGATCCCATGACAAGATCCATCACTGAGTAAAGACAAGTTGCCTGTATCACATAGGATGAATTCATCGAGGAGCCAAATCATTAGCATAGAAAGGTCATCTACTTGTCTGTCATTATCATGTGAGGCAGATAGTCTATAACGTGCGCAGGAGTTCCCCATGGAGTGGCAATCAGCCCCTCACTACACAATTTCACTGTTCTTTTTAAAGCCAGTGAAGAGCTTTCTCATTGAAATCTGTAGCTGTAAACACCTAAAAGGAAATGTGTAAATCTTGTCTACTTCTGTCTTCTTTATATGAGCATGAACGCCCTGGGATAAAAGTTCCTTGCATGAGTATTCCTGATCTCCACTAGACACAGTCTGACCTAAAGATTTGAAATGGGCTCTGTATTGCTTGTAGCTAAATAAGATTTCAGTTTTAAATAGCAGAATAAAATTTCAATTTAAATAGCACAAGTCTGCACCTGAAACAAAAACTCCATTGTATTTTTCTCCCGGGTTATACCAAGAGCTGTGCCATGTAGTTGAACTATGCGGCTGTAGACATCCACCAACAAATGTCAATACAGCTGATTCCTCTGGCTGTATCTCCCAGAAGGTCAGGTAAACCTTGCCAAGCAAGCACTAGCCGGACAATACTTTTCACCTCATCAACCAACCTGCTGAATCTGCAAATAACATCAAGAAAATGCCCCATAAGCAACATATTTTGGAACTGGACAAAAAAATCAATCATTTTGCTCTGTCAGTGGTGAGTGTATGGTTTATGTTGTTCCATTGTGAGCTTGGATATAATCCCATTTGGCACTTGGAGAACACAAAACCAGACCAGTTATGAATATTATTTTATTGTGACTCAAGCTTTGCATGTTTGCAGGTTCTCCACTCTTTGACACAGGCCCTGATTTCCAGTGCTGCTCAAAACATGAGCTGCTCCCTGCCATCTCCTTCACCACCCGCTTCTCCCCAGGGTGGCACCTGGTTTCTGGGCCAGAACATCTCTGCCCTCTCCCATGTTGAGTCCGTAGCTGCCTCTCGGCAGCTGAGAGCAAAAAATCAGTGGTAAAATTTAAGCGGACAAGTAAGTCTTTAGTGTGTCCTTGAAAGGCTGCCTTGGGCAGCGCTTCTTCCCCCTGCATGCCAGCCCCACTGCACGTGGGCTGCTCGGGCTCTCACGCATCGCTCGCCTGAATGATAGAGCGATCACACGATAATAAAGCTGCATATTTCAGCTGGTCTGAGGGTCAGGCTGAAAACTTGACCCTAAATATCAATGGCGCATGTCTATAGTGGTAGTATTTCACAGACTTTATGGGAAGACCTTGGAGGCTTTATAGTGCATCTTCTCAGAGGCAAACTGTCCTGCCTGCCTTTGTGATAACCTTGCCAGCAAACAGATCTATAGCACCTCATATTATTTCATTTCAGAGGTTCCCGTTCAGAAAAGAGGCACTGAAAATCCATAACAATTGAAATATAGTAGAATTCGAACCAAGGTCACGCAAGCTTGAGAGATGACCTGCCGTGTTCAAAATTAACCTCACCCAATGCAGAGGGTGCTGGGGTTACAAGTGATGCTCTGAACCACTGAGATTCAGAGCAACAAAAAGAAAAATGTTTGCAAGAAAGAGCGGGCTGGTGGCTATGAAGGGCAGAAGGAAGCCATACAATCATTTCACCCATGCTCATGCGTAAAACAGGCCAGCAAACATCACTCTCAAATTCCTCCAGTGAGATCACACATACTTCTCTGAGCTCAGTTTACCTCTGAGAAGAGTCAGGACAAAATACTGAAAAAAAAAAAATATTCATATCGAGATCAATAGGGACAAATCTCCAAGGTGCCTTGAGGCAAATAAAAAAAAAAACCCAAACCCTATGTTTATCTATGTTATAAGCGTGACCATCCCTGGTCAGCAAGCAGGGGCTGGTTGGTTGTGTGAGCTCCATTAATATACTATTGGCATTTTACGCACAGAAAAGGTGACCTATTACTTTGCCTGTTAATAGATCTTCTACCCGGGAATATTTCTATAAGCCAGCTAAAAAGTTAGCCGGCTTTCCCTGCTCAGAGTTGCACCAGTTGACCTCGGGGTGTTATTTTTCAAAGGATTTTGCAAACCTAGTGCAGAACAGCTGCGTGATGTGCTTCTATCAGTTTTGTCCTAATTGACATCGACTACAAACAGGCTCAGCCTAAGCCGAAATAAGTACTCTTATGCCGGGGGAGGCCATGCACAAGGCTGGCTGTGTGCAGCGAAACCGCTTCCAGTTTTGCTGTGGTCAAGTTCCCGGTTAAAAGGCAGAAGTTTTTGTAAAACGCACAAAGGCAGCACGGAGGGACGCGGGAGGGACTGTGAGTGACCGGCCGGAGATATCCACGTTCAAAGGAAATGAGGGTGATTGGGTTTCTTGGTGTATTAGCCATCTTCAAAAGACAGAGCTAACGCTGCTTGAAGGTTTTCTAAAAATGCAAGTTCATCAAAATGGAAATTTTCTGCAGGAATGTGTCCACTTCCACAAGGGTTGAGGCTGAAAACACGCTGAAACAAAAAGCTCGGCAGCAACAAACCCTTCCGGCTTGACATAACTGGACTGGAGCAGTCGGACTTAGTTTCCAAATTATTTTTTGGCTTCACAACCAGAGCACGCCTTTTTATTGTTGAAGGCAATGTGCAGCCGTTCGGTCCCCTTGAAAGCAAAGCTCTGGTAGACCTAATCCCCTTTCTAATTCACTCTGGCAGAAAAACTTGGAAATATTCTACCTAGAGCCCAAGTCTGTGTTTATATTTTTAATTTCAGATGCTTGGATGCAATTTCTAATTCCGACAACCCAATCCCCTGAGCACCGCCCTGACCATCCAGATGGGTGCCGCTGGTGCCCAGCTTTGCCGAAGCCACCATGGATCTGGCCACCTGTGGGACACCGGCGTGCTGGTGGGGTCTCTGCCCCACTTCGGCTGATGCCGATGGCCCTGTGACACCGACAGCAGCAGCAAAGAAATGCCTGAATCACCTCAACCACCGCAGATCTCGAGCAGGGCCAACAAATACCGGCAAATACGGGGGAAGAAGCTAATGGATTTTTTTTTCTGCTTCATTTTACTCCCACCTTCTCTGCCCCCTGTAATCTGATTTTTTACACCTCATTTATGTGTTTTTATTCAGCTCATCTTTGTGTTTTCTTTTTTTCACACCTTTGGATCAGCTCTCTCCCCATGTCTGGCACCTGTGATTATATCCTTCAGCTTCACAATGCAGACTTGCAGAGCAGCATTTAATAACAGGGAGGATTTGACTGACTGGAGCTTTGATAATGGTGGTGGGAAAGGCACAATCGCTGCCTTTTCAACAGTATACTTTGTGCAGAAAACATTTGACAGTGTCACAATCTGATAAAAAAATATCCCAGATTCCACCCATAATTATACCTTCTCTCCTTTACCTATCCACCTTCTTTTCAAAACTAAGCTATTATGGGTGACACTGGCCTCCGGGGAGGTGGGGGTGGTGGGACACAAACCCAGAGAGAGACAGAGAGGAGAAAAAAAGTTCAGTTCGCCATGATTTTGCCTTGGCCTCTCTGCCTGCCTGCGCTCCTGCGGATCTTTTTTCAGCTGACACCTTGTGCTCGGCTGTGGGCAGGCCAGCTCCGGCTGTGATCTGGTGAGGTTTTAGGATGAAAAAGTATCATCCGACTGGTGGCATTGCTGGTAAGCCATTGGAAAAGAAAGCCTTGAAGGATTTCCAGGAAATTAGAAACCCAGGTGAATGAAGGCATTGCATGGTGTGCGATCATCAGCTCCACTCAGAGTCCTGGCTGGGAGGAAGAGAGACCTGTTGCAGAGGGTCCAAAGGAGGACCATGAAGATGCTCTGAGGGTTGGAACCCCTCTGCTGTGAGGACAGGCTGAGAGTTGGGGGGGTTCNCTCTTGCTAAAAATAAGGTGTGTGTGCCCTGCTGCCTTGGGGCTTCTCAGGCTGAAGGACCCCACAGCAGCTCTGAAAACACACCCTGACCCTTTCTGAGATGCCAATGGCCATGAAGGGTGAGGACCATGGCCCTGAAGCAGCGCATGTGCTTGCCAGCTTTGCCTGGACTTTAGGTTAGTCCTATACCTCCACACAGGTTTAAATTCCCCCAAACACTTTATAAACATGGGATAGACTGCCCAAAGCTCTCCAGAGACGTTGATGCTCAGCCTTGGGAGCCAGAGATCGAAGCGCACTAGATGTCCCCTACTCCACCAAGACTTTGGGGCATCCAATGGTTTTTGGAAACATTTGCTGACACAAGAAGGGGGCAAGAGTGTGACCCCAACCCTCACTCCTCCGGCACTCATCCGAACAATGCAATACCATAAGCTGAGACACACCCCCCTCCCCCACCACCTTGGTCTTCTGATTTAAGCCAGCTAGAAATCTGGGAGGGCTGGTGTGGATGATGAGGGTTTGAGGTGCTCTCAGCTCTGCCGCAGGCAGTGGCAGGCACTCGTGCTGACTGCTCCGCCTTTCACTGCTCAATCTCCACGTTTTGACTCGCTGAATTTCCAGTAAGCTGGGACGTTGCATCCATCAACGCTGGCAAAGGGCCAGCCTTGTGAAATGGGTTTTAAGAAGTGTGCTTGGGAAGAGATTCAAGTAACAGCTGTCCTGGCCTGCGTGGACAGGGCATACCTGATTTTAAATGGCTGGGGGAGCAGGGAACTAAGCAAACATCCAGGAAGGTTTTAACGATGGGGTTACTGGCATCAACTTCTGGATAATATAGTAATGGGGAAAAAAAAAAAGAAAGCGACTGTTGTGACGGTCTCAGGGCTGCCTTTTGGCAGGAGGACCTGCCCTCCGGGGTGTGATCGATACGGCGCTAACAAGCCTGGACAGATTGATGGTGGTGGCTATCAATAAGGGGAGCTGCTGCAGGCACGGGGCTTTCCCCAGTGCCCAGGCACTGCCAGCACTGCAGAACATCGGCAGAGCTGGCACCACAAAGCATTGGCAAAACCGGCGCGGGAGAAACACCAAACCCGCCATCACCCCTCAAGGATGGGGCACCTTCCCCCACCTCCACCGCGCTCAGGGTCAGGGCCACAGCAAACAGTGACCTGGTCTCACAAGGAGACATTATCAATCCCTCCTGGATTTTATAAAGGCAGCTGCAGCACCTGTGGCCAACGCACTCCTGTGACTGGGGGTTTCTAACCCGCCAGCGCAGCACGACCGAAGCGGTGCAAGATGGGGTTCGGCACCACATCCCTTCCCACACGACGCAGGGCTCGTGCACGTTAGAGTTCCCTGATCATATTTTCCTCATCTTACAGCCAATCTTACAGCCCTATGGCAAATACCAGTGTCTGTGACTGGGCTAGGGGACCACTGAGTTAAAACAATAAGTGGTTTTCTTCTGCTGCTGCATTCCGTTAGGCTGAATTAGGCATTTTTCTTTCTATTCAAGTCAATTTTGAAATAATGTGTCAAAAAAAAAAAAAAAAAGAGACCTCCAGCTATCATTGAAAACAGAATCCACCAGCTCTATGTATTTACTTAAGACCTGACTTTTAAAAAGTGACATTTTTTTTTAAATTCAGATTTTAATATTTGTTATGTTATGGCTGAGACCATGCAAATTCTCTTGGGTAAAAGACCTATTTGTCAAAAAAAAAAAAAAATCCAAGTTGGGTAATGCTGAAATCTGAAAATTTATGCCAATACAAACATGAGCATTACTCTTAAAAACCCATTGTTCTGTTCAAATGTTTTCCAGGCACAATGGTTTTAGTTGTTCTTCTTTTACATTTGCCTAAATTTAACATAAAAGAATAGCTGTTCTCACTGCTGTTCCCCTGCATTCCCCAAACCAAAACACTTCATTTGTCATTGAATGAGACATTTTTGGTAACTCTGCAACGACTTTTTTTCATTTATCCAGGCGGAAAAAAAAAAAAGAAAGGTTTATACAAACCATTATATTTTGTTCGGCCAGTAAATCCAAAAGAAATCTGTATTCCACACAGTTTTAACAGGTGCTCTTGTTTTAAATAACAGAGTGAAAAAGGAAATACTTGCTCTTAAATGGTGAATGGTCTAAGTAGTAGAATATCGGATTAATGAAACAAAACCTAAATGATCTTATTTTTCTCTCTGTATGGGCATCAGCCCACCTTCCAGAGCGGTTGCTTCGGGTATAGCCCTAAATTAGCATCACAGCTCTGAAAAAGGATGGCGATGTCAAGAAGCCAGCCAGACGCTCATCATGCAAAGACAAGAATATGAAACAACTCTATGGTAATCACCATCTTTGTTATACCATTGTGCTATTCGTTTTGGGGGAGTCATCTTTTTGCAATTTATTACACAGCTCTCTGTCTTTCTCCATTAAAATCAATGGCAGACATAGGAGGCAGCCTGTTTTGTTATGGTCTTCCAGGCAGCTCAGACACTTCTGGGAATCAGGAAAAGAAGAATAATGCGTTTCAATAAGCAGCTTATCGACCAAGTAGGAGTTAAGTGAACCTGTGGTGTACTTCTCCAGTTTCTCTCCTCTCCCATGATTATTGCACTTTACTTGTGCTTTGCTTTTGTTCCTTTGACAATCAATACCTTGCAACGACTCGCCTGAGCCGAGGGGTAATGGGACAGCAGGTTTGGTCCCGCCGGTCCCACCAGCTCCCTCCTCTCTAAAATTTCAGAGCCCTGGCTGCTGCTTGAGGAACCGGCCCACTGGAGGTGTAGGCCTCGACCACTGGATCTCCAGCTTTCTGACCAAATCTGGGGTCACAACCCTGCTCTTCAGAGAGGCGCAGGGAAGCAGGAGAGGCTGCACCAGCTTCAGGTCAAAGATTTCCCTTGAGAAATGCAGGAGTCCATCTTTCCTCCTAACCCCTTTAGACAATTAAAATAGAGGTACTGCAGAGAAATCCATGGAGAAAAAAAGCAAAGTCAGGCACTGTTTTTTTTTTTTTCTAGGGTTGAGATGGAGAAGCCCAGCAAGAAGCAGTCTGGTGAGTCACAGTAAAGCCAGAACCGGGACATGACAGATCTTGTATTTCCTATCTGGGGATGAACTGGCCATCTTTCAGATCCCAGTTGCCCAGGATACCCCGTACCAGTCACAAACAGTGCCAGAGGGACCCTCTCAGGTGATGGACCCTCTAAGAGCAGATCTTTGCTCCAGCACGCAGAGCTCTGACCTCGATGCCCCGGATCACAGAGCTTCCCACAGACATCCTGAAGCAGAGGAAGGAAATCTTAATGCCATTTATGCTCCAGTGTTCCAGGAGAGACCCAGCTTTGGCACTGAGACCGAAAGGCGGCGGGACCTGGGAGCTGTCATCTGCGAAACACCTCCTGCAGGCAACAGAGGCTGCACCTGCAGGACAGGCAGCTGCCTGGCCTCTGCTTGGTACCAGACAAGGCACATGGACTTCCTCAGAGGTTTTTTTCTTTAATTCAATTAACTGATGCATTTTACAACAGTTATGAACAATACATGGCATTCTCAACGAGAGCAAGTGTCCCCAGGTTACAAGCCGTACCCTGCAGCTCCTCCGTGTTTTGCAAAATAGCATTACAAGTATTACATAAGCTCAAGCCAGGCACCATTTTCATTGACCAAGACAGCTAGAGATGAAACAACGTCGTGGGTTTCTCCTGTGCACAAAAGCTGCTCCTGTGCACGTGGTGTGGAAAACATCTGCTGTACAGGGCACCTGCTGCAGTACAGGAACGGGACGTGTGGGAAGATTTTAATTACTCACCATAGCAACCTACATTAATAGCTATAATCCCCCATAATAAGCTGGATCGGTCCTTCTCCCACATTCACAAAAATACCTCCAGGAAGGACACTCGTGGTGTAGAAATGCTCTTGGGCGCCCGATGCTGAGCTGCAGAGCCTCAGCATCAGGCCCCATGCAAAATGGACCTGCCCCATCCATGACAGCTCTTCGGTCCGACTATCCTGGCCAGATCCAGGGAGATTCCACCATGTCCATCCCCAAACCCACAGCACTTCCCATACTCTTACACCTCCAGCGTCTGGAACAAGCTCATCTTATTGTACGGTGAACCAGCTAGCAGTTGTTTCAGGACGGTTTATCCTGAACTCATTGAGCTTACCCCATTGATCTGAAGTTTGGATTAATTTGAAGCTAAACTTCTCCCATCACTGTCAGGGAGATGGCCCTCCAGGAATCGATGGAGATGAAATATTGTGTCCCTCCTGCGAGCAGACACCTCTGAACCACACATCTGCATCTCACTCTCCCGCTGCGCCTGGCAGCTCTGCACAGAGACACCTGCAGGAACTCTGAGTGCTGTGTCGGCAGAGAAGATACCAACCGCCCTACTCTCCTGCAAGGAATTACAGACCTGAGAAGCCTCCAGACCAAACGGAAGACCCCAAAGGAGAACAGAAAATAAGTTGCCAAACTGCCCGACTGACCCTGCAGAGATGGATGAGGAAAGTTCTGCCAAATTCAGTACAGAGCTGCTAAAAACTACATACAAACAGAAAACAAGCCACAGAGAGGAGAGAGGAGAGAGGGATGCTTTTTACAGTCAGACCATTGATGTTTTTACTACTTCTTCATCTGTCTCAGTCCTTTATGGTGACTCAAACTTTGCCCACTGCCAGAAGACCCACAGCCACTTTTGGCTATTGAGTTCCATTTCCATGGCACAAAACACATCAAAGTTTCCCCCAGATCTCATGAGGCTCCTTGGGAGCAGGCAGCAGAGTTGTGAGCACTGTTATTTGGCCAAGGTCAACAGCCACAGCAGCTCGAGTTTCCCATGTCTCCAGTGCCAACATTTCATATCTGCATACTCAAGCCCATTCTGTTTTCTTTTACATGAAGTTACAGAGGGTTACAGAGCTGGAGGGACTCTGGAAATGATGAGCTAGAGTCAGTGCAAGATGATCCAAGGTCCTCCTCACCCTTATTTGAGACAGACTTTTTTAGCTTTTCCCTTAGAGCGGCATCTGCATTTCATCTCCCATCCTGAACTGTGATTTATCTTTGGGAGACTCTCATGAGAAGACAATGACAGCAACACGTATAGGGGACGATGCCACCTGCAGAGCTCAGCATCTCCCTCAGACCCCACCGTGGAGGTGAAGAACAACCTGCTAGTTTTGTTATTCACTCCCGTGTGCTGAGACTTTCGACTGACTTCTTCCCCAGCATATGACCAGACCCCTTCCTCTGCAGAAGCACTGGCAGAGGGTGACATTAATTATCTCGGAGGCAGATGTCTGATAAATAAACAACGTTGGAAAAACAATGTGGCTTCTCAAATGCAGCGTCCTTCACCTCACCTTGCAGGCTCCTGGGAAAGTGTGGGGCTTCGGCGCCTCGGGAAGGACTGAGGAGGGGACCAGTGCCTGCTGCTGCGCTTTCCCCTGCTCACACCGAGTAGTTTCTCATGCTCACCTCAGGCTCAGCTTTTTTTGGTGTGCCTTGTTTGTGTTTTTTTTTTTTTTTTTATGAGACAAGAGAGAACTCCACCAATCCCAACAAAGCAAAAAAGCCCTTGGCCATGTAAGGATCTGGTTCTTACTGCCTTTGCAAAAACCCTGCGCTAGTCTAGCACTATTTATGTGAAGATTTTTATCAGTCATGCACAGTACGATCCTGCAAGATGGGCTAATATACTTGTTTTATGACAGAGCAAAATAGAAACACAAAGAGACTCAAGTAAACTATTTAACAACATGCATTTGGAGACATGATGTGTGCTACTTATCCAGAGCTTGAGGACTGGCAATACTGGGAGAAAGCAAAATTGACCTAGCCAAGATTCATAAAAAGAAGCTGATATAATCCCCCTCTGGCATTTTTTAAGCAGACCATGAGCTCATTTCACAGGCACCAGACACCTGGAAGTTAGAACAACCCCCAAGCCCTGGTAACGTCCAGGCAACGACGGCCAGAAAAGTTCTTTTCAGCGGTGCAGGTGGGAGCTGAGTGCTTTTGAAAAGACTGCCTAAGGTTGGGGTATTGTCCATAAGGACCATTCAGAATGAAAAGGTAGCATGGAGAGGGTCCTTCCTGCCATGAGAAAAAGTCTTTGCCCAGCAGACAACCTTCAAAGCTTTCTAGCTTTCTCTTTCCCCTCCTAACACTCCTTTCCCACGATCCTCTCAAGGGGATACGCAAGACATTGACCTCCTGCTCTTGGGATGCACCTACATCCAGCTCAGCCGGCCCACGCTGCGCATCCAGGGAGCCCTGGGTCGACTGAAGCTGGAGGTGTCCCGTAAACTCCATATAAACCAAGTAAGAGCAGTCCTGAAGTGCTGCCAGGTATAAGGCTCAGCTGTCTCTCTTGTAGGGAGGAGGGGAGGGGAAAAAAAAGAAAGAAAGAAAGAAAAAGAACTTTGTCACATTGTTTATAGATTGCTTACTCTTTTTTCTTTTTTCAATTAAAAGTTTAAATAGAGCCTTGAAACTTGATAATGGACACTTTAGCAGAGACTAGCCACATGGAACCAAGCCTTAAAAACCATAAAAGACCTGATTTATAAGAGGGCAATAAAACATCAGTGGAAAAAACCAGCAGTATCTGTTAGGAGTAGACTGTCATCTTGCCTTTGACCCTATTTTATACTTGTGCATTTCTGTGGGTTTTCATCTGGAGCTACTGGTATAATTGGAAGAAAACCCCAGGACTTCGCTTGCGGGAAGGGAATCATGCTTGGACCCTGCTGAGCACCAGCCCCAGCAGACAAAGTGGTTTTGTTGTGGGCCAAGGACTTTTTACCCCCTTAACGCAGGCATTTGAGCCAGATTCCAGCAGGCAATGAGCCTGAGATGGCCCAGGTAAAGACAGAACGGCAGGGATATTTAAAAGGGAGGGGGAAAATCCCTCCAGCAGACAAGTTTTGCTGATTTTAGACTGGATCACATGAGACTGGAGAATGACGCATTGAGCTTCAGCCCCCTGCAAATTGGAAGACCCAGGTTATAAACCTCTGAAAAATGGAGTTTATGAGGGAAATGGCAACTGCTCATTAACTCCAGCTGAGCCACGGGGCTGCTCCGACTCTCAGAGCAACTCCTTTACAACTCGGCAGATAGCTTTAGGGGTGGGCAGGGGTGTGTGTTTTAGCACAAATGAGATGCAATCTTAATTATTTTGGTTTGACTCACGTTATGAATGTTACAATTGTATGCGTATCTGGCAATTGAAATAAATACCCCAGAGAAGAGTTACAGGTATTTTGCCAGACCTGTAAACCAAGCCCAGGAAAGAAGTAGCTCCCATTTCTCATTTCAGACACCCGACAGAGCTGCCTCGAGTCCACGGTCTGCAGAATTTAGCTCAGTTAGATCCCAAGGCAGCGATAAGCCGAGCTCTTCTGTCATTTCGGGGGACAGCTACACCCTCACGTATCATTTAAGGCCAAACAAACTGAGACCCTCCAGGCATGGCAAGCAGCAACAAGGCACTTGCTTAATTTCAACAGATAATTTTTATTTCTCCCTCTTTTTCTATTTTTTTTTTTTTTTTGCAAAAGGAGTAATGCAGAAGCTGAGTAAGTGCAGAAAAAGAGTAAGAGCAGTCTCTCTTTAAGGCAACTGCCTCGTTCAATGTAGGTTGATTTAATGATAAGACACCGTTTGAAGTTAATTGTAACTGCAGGGAACAAAAAGAAAGCTGGAAACTCAGGGTCAGGCGAGACAAGGAGCTGAAAAAGACACAGGGTCAAACTGATACGACTCTAGGGAATACGTATTGTGATACAGCTCCTGGAAAGTCTGCAGAGTTATAGTCAAAATTAGTCTGCATCCTCTTAAATACGAGGCAGAGCACAGCTGGAGGAATTGGGCCAGTTTAAGCCTCAAAACACAGAAAGTGAATGTGCCCTGCTGAGCTCCTGACGATGCCGAACAGGCTTGGCACAGGCTGATCCAAAATCCCTCCCCCTCCTCGTGGCTCGGCTGCGGTGCTGCTGGGGGTTTGTGGGCGCTCAGGACCCTACAGAGGGGGGCAGAAAGGGGGAGGGGGGTTGATTTTTTTTTTTGTGTGTGTGTGTGCATGTTTTTGAAATAATGGGATTATTAATTTTTAAAGCCGAAAAACTCCTAGGAAAAGATATTTAAGAAAGATATGGTTCTTTCCTGAAGTTATGCCACTGTACAGAGTAATGAGAATTTAACAGTTTCATGGGTACAGGCAAAAAAAAAGTTTCCACCTTTATAAATACTCCGCATTAGGGAGGGAGTGCTGAGTATCATGCTGGAGACCCCAAAGAGTATACTCCAAAATTAAATTTAATGGAAGACAGTTTTTCACTGAAACACAGAGAAAAAGCCAGACTGCCTTCTGTAGCACCCACCTCGCAGGGGACGGGTGGTGGGAACCAGAGCACGGCACAAAAAAGGAGTTTCTCCACTGGTTTCACAGGAGACAGCACAGCCCCGGGCTCCTGCACTGGGAAGAATCCGGCGTTTGGGTCCTGCCCTCTCGGTGTGGGGCTGGGATCCTCACTGGGAAGGGCTGGGCAGTCCTGCGTGTTGCCAGGCTCAGCAGCGAGTCCCTCCCCATGGCTCTTGGGCAGTGCAGCCCCCAAAGAACTCAGAGGGGTGTCCAGCCCTGCCTGAGGGTCACATACAGGCTCACTCCTTGGAAGAGAATTAAAAACTCCCTAGCAGGACGGGCGAAAAGAGAATTTGGAAGGCTTGTCATGCTTCCCCCCTACTCCAACATTAGCATTTAAGGCATGAAGTTGATGGGCACCTTGAGCAGCATCAGACAACAGTACCTGCAAGAAGTGCATCTAGAAGGTGCCAGGTCAGCGCAACTGGGCAGGGGGTGGTTCTGCAGCCACACGGTCCCTCATGCAGCCGGGGCCCGGCCGGGGGCTCCCCTGGGCTCCCACCAGGCAACCCCCCACTAAAGACTGGAAGCACAAACGAACATTAACAGGATCAGGTCCTCTAAGCCATTAACAAACCAACAGCCCGTAAATCAAGCATTTAGATTTCTTTTGAAGTAGCAGTAATAGCAGTAAATTTTAACTTTTTTTTTTATTATTTTTTCTCATGCCACTATGCATCCCCCAGATCAGACTGTCTGAAACCAAAGGACCTGGCAGCCCCAGCCAGTACGGCCAGCGCTCGCCATGGGATGCTCTGAATTATAACAATATTCCAAGCAATAAATCACAGCGTTTTCTCTACTGCAAAGTGGAAGGTGTGGGGAGGGGAAGAGAAAGAGGGAAAGAAAAAAAAGAAAAAAGAAGCTTATCTAAATCTATTTACACGGAATGATTATTCAATTAATTTTTTCATTACACTTGCCAAAAAGAATTGCCCGTGTCTTTAATGCTGTGTGTGAGATTTCATTAATAATTAATAGCAGCAGCTCTTTCTCCTCTGTTTAGCGAGCGGGAGCTTTTGTCTGTGGAGGTCACAGCCCGACACGCGCCGCGGGGAGACAACCCTGCCCAGCCAAAGGCACAGGGACTTCATGGCCACCGAGGTGCACGTGAGGACACTCTCATGCCCTGAACTGCTATCAGTGGGGGTTCACTGGCTTCACCTTCAGTGGAGCGGTGTTTGCTACTGCGAACGCCATGCGAGGTGAACCGGCATGGGGCTGTAGGAAGGAGCAAGTCCCCATCCCCATCTCCCTGCCTGACGTTTGTCCCTCCAGGCCCAATCCTGTCCCCCTCGGCTTCTTCACCCCCTGCATCTCTCCCACCAACCCTCAGCCCCCTTTGTTCCTCTCTGCCAAAGCCACCCACTCCCACTGCACTGCTCAGTCCCAGGTGCCACCAGCTCCTCCTCCTCAGCTCCCTGCGCCTACATGCTCATGGCCCTGCCCTGTTTGCAGCAACTGGGATGAAGACCCTCCTTACATTGAAGCAATCTGACTGGAAAAAACAAGCCAAGAAATAAGCTCAATTGTAACCCTCATGCCCAGGTTTTAGCAGGACACACAAGAGGAGAGTGTTTTGGGTAGGGTGG
Source organism: Stercorarius parasiticus (assembly GCA_013396915.1). Classification (NCBI taxonomy): domain Eukaryota; kingdom Metazoa; phylum Chordata; class Aves; order Charadriiformes; family Stercorariidae; genus Stercorarius; species Stercorarius parasiticus. Next base: position 83,004 of record VWZL01003094.1, read on the forward strand.
AGGCACCTCCCCAACCTTCATCACCAGCTGCAGGAGCTTTCCAGACTATACCCTGCTCTTCCAGCAGTATGAAGCTGGAAGTGCTTTTAGCAAACACAACCGAAACTCCTGGTGAAACGCAGCACAAACCGTCCCCAGCCCCAACAAGGGCACGGCCCCGTGGTGCTGGACACGCATCCTCTGCTGGAGGAGCTGAGGGGCTCAGAGGTGCCCACACAGTGGCCGGCTCCAGAACAACACTGTGCCACTCTGCAAGGTTCATGTGACCTTAAAGTTGCACCTCGTCGGTGGGACAACCAGGTTAGCTCAGACCACAGAGCGACAAAATCAGAGCGAGAAGAGCAAACAGCAGCTATAAATCATTCTATCTCCTTCCCAAACACAACATTTGCAAGAGCGCCCTGCGTTCCTATAAATATTTAAGTCAAATTTCAGCTGTTTATGTCTTACATCTGTCTTTATCAGCCTGTAATCATTTCTCTGCTCACATCCCACGCCGCTGCCTGCTAATCTAAGCTGGTGGCTCTTGGTGCAAATGCATTTTCTCACCTCGGTTTGGACAACCATCATCTAAATTCTTCTGCCTGGTGATCCTCTCCAACCGGAGTGGCTTTTCATGGAGAAGGTACAATGGAAAATGAAAAGGCTTCTTGAGATTTAACGATAACTCAACCAAATCAATTAAAACCTACATGATGCCCTTCTCTTGGAACAAGGATCATAACATGGCCAGCTGTGCACGCCTGCATGTTTTACTGCTTCTCCTTTCCTTTTAGTGCCACACAAGCTAAGTATTATAATGATCCGGTTTCTTCTAAAAGGTGCGTGCTGCTCTGTTTGACATGGGGGAAAGGTGGAAGGGTGAAGTTTATCCACAAAAAAGTCAGCTGGTGTGGATTATAGCCAGAGACAGCCAATTTTCCAACTTTCTAGTGTTTTTTAGTAGAAAGGAAAACAAAGGGGAGATTGTTTTTGAGAACCTCTTGAAAAAAAATATCCATGCTTTCCAAGCAGCCACAGGGCTGGTGAAAACCACAAGAATTTGGCAATTCTGAATATCCTGTTTCACAGAGTAGAGACAAATGAAGGACAGAAGGGGAGCACCCACCAAACCAAGGTTTCCTGGAGTCCCATCCCTCCCTCTCCTCTTAGTGGTCCTATAATAAGAATCATCCGTGATGGCTGAAAAAGGTCCCAGTGCCCCCTTCAGATAGACCAAGATACCAGAGGTACTGCTGGGCTCTTTGCTGCAAGTAAAGTTCAAGGAGATGCTGAGACTCAATAGGGAAAAAAGAAACATCACTCAGTGCTATTCCCCTCCTGCTAAGCCTCTCCTCATTGCCTGTGATCTCCTGGAGCCCTGGGAGGAAGAGAGGAGCAAGGAAAGCGTGAGCTTTTCCCCGTGAGCCTGGAGATCAGCCAGAGCTCAACTTCCAGCAGCTCATTGGGAGCGCTGCTCACACTGGAGCACCCCGCCAGGCCATGCCATCACCCCTCATGGCCACCGAGGCACAGCAGGTGGAGGGTCACCCATGGTGGCAAGCTCAGCCCGGGTAACTCCAACTCCTCAGCTCTCTGCTCCCAGTGATGTGCTCCCACGGACGGGAACTCAGAGCATGAACCATAGCAGACACCTCCAAATCATCCTCCAGACATGCCTCTCTCTCCCCATCAGGGATATTTGCCCCACCATGTTACCACAAGTGGTCGTGAACATAGAATCATAGAATGGTTTGGGTTAGAAGGGACCTTAAAGCCCATCCAGTGCCAACCCCTGCCCTGGGCAGGGACACCTTCCACCAGACCAGACCCGTCCAACCTGGCCTTGAACCCCTCCAGGGATGGGGCAGCCACAGCTTCTCTGGGCAACCTGGGCCAGGGGCTCACCACATAGAATCATAGAATCATTTAGGTTGGAAAAGACCCTTGGGATCATCGAGTCCAACCATCAACCCCACTCTACAAAGTTCTCCCCTATGCCATATCCCCCAACACCACACCTAAACGACTCTTAAACACATTCAGGGATGGTGACTCCACCACCTCCCTGGGCAGCCTATTCCAGTGTCTGACCACTCTTTCGGTGAGGAATTTTTTCCTGATGTCCAGTCTAAACCTCCCCTGTTGCAGCTTGAAGCCATTCCCTCTTGTTCCGTCGCTAATTACCTGTGAGAAGAGACCAGCACCAACCTCTCTACAATGTCCTTTCAAGTAGTTGTAGAGAGTGATGAGGTCTCCCCTCAGCCTCCTCTTCCTCAAACTAAACAGCCCCAGCTCCTGCAATCGCTCCTCATCAGATTTATTCTGCAGGCCCTTCACCAGCNAGGACCTGGCACTTGGCCTTGTTGAAGCTCATTCCATTAGTGTTGGCCCATCGATCCAATCTATCCAACATTCCATTAGTGTTGGTCCATCAATCCAATCTATCCAACCACCCTCACAGCACAGAATTTCTTCCTCAGATACCACCTCAATCTCCCCTCTTTCAGTTCAAAGCCATTACCTCTTGTCCTATCACTACATGCCCTTGTTAGAAAGTCCCTCCCCAGCTTTCCTGGAGCCCCTTGGGGGACTGGAAGGGGCTGGAAGGTCTCCCCGGAGCCTTCTCTTCTCCAGGCTGAACCCCCCCAACTCTCTCAGCCTGTCCTCACAGCAGAGGGGCTCCAGCCCTCCCAGCATCTCCGGGGCCTCCTCTGGCCCCGCTCCAACAGCTCCGTGTCCTTCTTGTGCTGGACTTACAGTCCCTCCTCCATGCTGAGGAGCACCAACATGTCCTTGGCAGTGCCGTGGAGCTGCTGGAGAGCAGGACCAGCTCTGACACGTCCCGCAAGCAGCTAAGCACAGGTATGGACATGCTGTGCTGCTGCAAGGGCTGGATCTCGGTCCTGAGCTGCCTTAACCCCAGCAGCCACGGGGACCGCAGAATCAGTGCCAGCGAACAGTCAGCTCAGCATCCCCAAGTGGTCCCAGCACTTCCAGCACAATCTGGGGCTGGAATTTCAAAAATCTGGGTTCGGTTCCCAGCTTAGATACACATTTTTCTTGTCCCTGTGGGCAAGCAACTAAACCTCGCTGTACTTTGGTTTGCCTTCTACAAGCAGGAGTAGGGTTACAGCCTTTTTCTCTCACTGCTATTTTGACTTGTCTACTTACATTACAATCTTTTGGGAGAGGAGGCTGTACGTGCGTATCTACCAAATCTAATATAAGTGATCTAATCCTGGCAGATTTCTCTAGGTATTACTGTCATATAAATTCTGAGCAGCTGTGTCTATATAGACAGCTTAACCCACTCTCAAGCGCCCGTAAGTGACTTATCTCAGCGCTGTGCCTGTGCACCAAGGTCTCGGGCTTGCTTTAAATTTGCATTTCAGAACCAGAGCTCTGATTCTCTGGGATTACCGAGCCTGGAGACCCGACCCTGGCTGCCCACCCCCACTCCCGTGGGCACAGGACATTGCCAGCATTCAGCGCTGGAGCAAGACCTTCCCGCGCTGTTCTGCGTCCATGACAAAAATCAGCCTCAGCAAATTAATTTATATAAACAAGTTAGGTCAATCACCACTTCCCACCAATTTCATTCCCTCTAGTAAACAAGCCAAAGAGGGTTGTTTCTTTCCTATGCTTTGCTGGTTCTCTTTCAACCTTTGGGACATGATTTCCTCGCTTTCCTACTTAATTAAGAGCAGAACTTAAACACTTAAAGTGATCAACTCCCACAACCTCCTCTCCAAGCATGACACCATCCCACCCGCAGTGACAACCAGCAGCATCTGCCACTGGCAGGACTGGCACGTCCACCCTGGGGCGAACAGGGGCCTGTGACCCTGGCAGCCAAGGCGTTTCTCTGGGATAACAGGCTGCTCTGGTATTTTTATAGCTATTTCCCCTCCTGTTCCTCAGCAGAGGTAGCACTGACTGTCAGGACAAACCGTGCCACCGCTCAGGGCTCTGTGGTCCTTCCTTTCAGGTCTGGTCCAGAGCATCTCACCCAGGGCAAACCCCACAAGGCTCCAGGAGACAAGAGCTGTTGTTACCACAAGTCTGTCCAAGGCCGAACACTTGCTGGTGAAGGAGGGATGGGTGCTCGAAGGGCTTTATAACAGCATCACAGCTCGAAGCAGTAAATAATCACAATACACAGCTGAAAAGATGCAAGAAGTCACCCCCACCTCCATGCCCGTTACAAATCTCTGGTTGTCCACCCCCTTCCCCTCCCTCCTTTGGGACAGCACAGCCCCTTCTCTGCTTTTAGTCAAGGGAAAGAAAAAAGAAAGAACAAGAGCAGCAGCAGCCTGTGCGGTAACTGGGCCCTTTGCTGCCTTCTGCACAGCTCCAGCACACACCGTGTCTGTTCGAAGGTGAAGAGGAAGCACTGGGGATTATGGACACAGCTTTGATTTTATTTTAAAGGCTTTAATATTTGGAGCTATATTGATTTGATTTATCTCAGCGTGCCAGCGTACCGCCGGTAACTAAGCAACACCGATCCTCTCTGTATTCTGGGCAGCTCGCGGGATTTTGCCTATGAACAATATTACTTTGTGTATATGAAACTAAATGGACCATAGGCACCATTTGTAAGTGGAGGATATTTGTTTCTTTTTTTTTTATTTCTTTGTGCCAGGGGATGGAGGTACCCCCTGGCACAGCTGTACCCGCAGCAGCAGCACCCAGGTGCACAACCCTCTGGGAGGCCCAACCAGAACAACTCAACCCAAAGTCATGCAGATGCACCAAAAAAATAGGAAGCAAAGCAGCTGGTGCGGTGCTACCATGCCCGCCCTTTTGGCCTATCCACAAAAATAATAAATATTAATTAAAAAAAAGCAGGGTCAACTTCTGTGGGATTGAGAGCGACAGTGAGGAAAGCTCTGCAGGCAGAGAGCGAGGCTGGTGATGCTGAATCCCCACTTTGCAGCTTTGCAGAGGGTTTCCTACCCCTCAGCCCTCCGTCACGCAGAGCAGGGACACTGCCATCGCCCCTGCTCTTGGCATCTCCCCTTCCCTCCCCTGTCGCCGCCAGCAGCCCTGGCCGTTTCTTTAAGACGGCGGTGTCTGTGTGGTCAAAGTCAGCAGGCAAAAGAGGCACTGTCAGCTTGCACTATATGGTTCAGTGGTTTGGCGTTAACGATGTTTGTTTTGGAGCCCGCCTGCTGGCCTGACCCATTTAGGATCCTTGCTGCTCTACGAGCTCCCCTTTCAATTATAAGGGGAGGCAGAAAGGGTCTTTAAAATGAAATCGGAGCCCACCGAGTCTGAAGCTGCCAGGCACAGCCACAGTAAGTCCAGCTGCCATCATCCGGCTGTCCTTCAAGCTGAGCTGGGGAGGCTGCGTCCATGGTTCCACAAAGTGGGAAGGAAGAAAGGAACCAGCTCTGCAGAGGGACGGCTTCCCTGGCTCAGGACAGTGCTCCTCTCACCACCACTCAGGGCTGCTCTGCAGCAGAGAAACCACCCTTTCCTGGATGGGGTAAGGATCTAGACTGGTAGAGACACAGAAGCCCTTTGACCCTCAGTCTGTATCAGCAGAAATGAAAGGCCTGTGCCTTCAGCAAGCCCAGCACTGCCAGGGAAGGGCATCCCCAGAGAGGATCAAAGGATCAGAGACCTATGCCAGGACCAAGGACCCCACCAGCTCATGGGGGACTCCGACGTGACTCACTCCTGGTCAGCCCGGATCATCCCGCACAGGGATGGGAAACTTGCAGCTGCCGGAGCACAAGCATCATGCCCTGCACGCCCAGCAGGCGAGAAGCTTGCTGCAGACCTTCTCCCTGGAGCTGCAAGCGATGCATTGCTAAACCCCCTGCTCAGACCCCATTTTGGATGGGTTAGTTGTCCTGACTTTGCTTCAGGCCTCGGCTGCCAGAGAAGCTCACTCTGAACATCACACCACAGACCTCCACTAAATCCAGCTTTACCAAGAACGTGACAGTTTTCTTGCAGAACACACTGGAGACCGCTTTGACCTCATCTTCACCATAAACATTTTATTATTATTATTTTTAACCAGGCCGTCCCATGGGGAGAAGAGGACCAGGTGGGCATCGCTTCCTATCCTTTCACAAATAAAAAGGTTGCTGCTTTTTTCCCTTTCGTGGCCTGGCGTGGACCTGCTGGACTGAGACAAGTCTCAGGGCTGAGCCCGCTCCCACGATGGCCTCGTGTATGACGCTTTGCCCTGACAAATACTTCCAATTAAGAAGCACAATTATATGCTTGTCAAATGGACAAATAGTGCTAACAAAAGTGCCATGGTGTGATCCTGTGGTTCTGGCATGTACAAATTGGTCATTATTTTAACTTAGCTGAAACAAGAATCGTGTAGATTAGGGGCCTGGCTGTTTTTTCACATGAAATCCGAAACCAGGCAAAATGCACATCAACTTTGCCAAAGAGCTTCCCTGAGGTTTGCAGATTCCTCAGCAAGTCTGGACTGAGTTAAAGTCAAAGCGATGGGGGGAAACACTCAGCCTCAGAGGGGGACCCAGAGCAAGAGCTTTCTCCAGCTTTGAATCCAAACCCCTTGTCACAGCCTCCTCAGCTCAGCTCTTCCCCGAGAAGCTGAAAATGGTGCCTTTCTCCTAATCAGGCAAGAACTAGTGTTCTGCAAACACCTTCCAATAGCATCAATGTGGATACACAGCCTGCAACAGGAATGCCCGGGACCAGCATCTGGGCTCGTTCTGCGCTTGGGCAGAGGTGGGATTTTGGTGGGTTTCTTAGATCTCTCCATACCCCCTTCCCAGCAGGGCTGGCAGCGATCAGCTTCCCTGAGTTCCCACCACCACGGGGTTGGTCTGGTAAGTCCTCAGCCTTTCATGGCCTCCCAGAAATACCAACACATATTTGGGGAATGTGTCTGGTCACCTCAGACAGGAACATGCGGTCTCAGGGTACCCCATCTATAAGAACACATCCAATATATAACCCATATACAAGTACAACATCACCAATGCAAACAGAAAGCTCCAGAACAGCCCCCATCCCTTGTGCTTGCCCACCTTGGTTTGAAGCATACAAAGCAATCCATTCCAAAATCCAACTAATTAAAAAAGTTAAGGAAAATAAGTACTTTCGGAATAGCATTGTCCGCGTTTTACGAAGTCTCACTGTTGCTCAGAGCACTCTGGCGTTAAAGAGATGCTTAACTTTAAATTCTCAAAAAACTCACACTAGAATAAATACTTTAATCATCATTACCAAAAAAACAAAATCATGTAAATGGTTGCTTACGCACCATCTGGCAGCACAACAGAGGAGATGCCCTCATCAAGATGCGGGGACAGAATCGCCAGTCCGATGCATTAGGGACTGCGGTTTCCCAGTGACGGCACTGGGCAGCAGCAGCACAAACTCATCCCCTCCCCAGAGTCACTGCAGCTCAGGGGCACGATCCCATCGTGGTTTCTATTGCGGCTGATTGCCCGGCCTCTCCTGCGGCTGCCTCCCGACACACAGCTGAGGGCAGGGGCAGGGTTAGGCAAGGCAGCCGCCCTCCTGCTGTTGATACCAACACGAGCTTCACATAAGAAACGGAGCAGTGATTAACTGATAATATTTTTTGGCAGCATGAGTTGGATTTGCACCAGCCATCTACCAGCAAAAGCCTCTGACTCCCAGTGAGACTTGGAGATAGTGAAAGACATCAGGAAGGAATCGAGGCTCAGGGAAGAATGACCCCAGATCAGGGAAAAGAGAGCTCAAACCCATCAAGATTTTCAAAGTGAAACAAAATCTGTGGGTGTCATTTGGCAGCTTTTATCTGCAAATTCAGTTTTATCTGTGGGGGGAGAAAAATAAACCCTACAGGAACGCTTAGCGCAGCGGAAAAAAATAATGTTAAATTAAGCTTACAAAAATGTTTCTCTTTCTGAAAGTCTTGGCTGGCGACAAATGGCTTGTGCCAAGTTATAAATCAAGCGTTGGGTTTCTTTTAACGCTCAGCATCCCCTGATTTATGATGCCATCACAACCTCTCGATTGATTTCTGACTCGGTGATCCATCTTCCTCTATAGGTAGCTGCCCATTATAACGCCTTTTCCTGAGCAGGCAGCACGCTTCGCTTCCCAGAAGGGCTTTATAAAGGAGAGGCTTGAGGGGAAAACAGCACATGGACCTGAGAGGCTGAGGCAGGCACAGAGGGAGGGGAGATGGATGGTGTTTGTATGAAGGAGTAGCTCTACTCACTTGAGTACATGCACTGAAGGGTCCAGGCTGGCCAGCCATCGAACCGGCGTGGCCTTTGGCAGCAAGGTACGCGCCTGGAGACCCCAGGACAGCCCTTCCTTTGTTTCAGGTGACTAGAGCCTTCATGCTTCAGCAGAGTTGAGCTCCTGACAGCAGCCATCCCTCACGGGTGGAAACAGATTAAACCTTACAAGCCAGAAGGAACATTCAAACTCACCGAAACCTCTCAGCAATTAGGAAAGCCTTCTCCTCTAGAAGCATCCCACTCCTCAGCAAGGCCTGTTCCCACCAGGTCAGTAATCCAAGGACATGAGGGCTTACCTGGGACTTAGAGGACCAACGCTGTGACAAACCGCAGCGCAATGGCCACTGTACCTCCCCAGCAGACACCAGGTGGGCAGGAGCTGTACAAGGGCTTGTTCCTGCATCCTTGCTTGGCTGCAGAGGTCACCAGGTTCATGGGCACCTACCTCCTACATATCCCAACCCACAGAACACTCCCTAACTCACTCTTGGCCAAAAAAAACAGGAGCTGGATTAACAACATGCACCTATTTATACTGAGCTCGTTTTAACCACACCAGGTGAGAGTGGGCTTTTGTGAGCAGCAGGGAGGGCGGAGGTGAGCAGCTGGGAGCACTCACCTCCAAGTCCAGCACAGGTGGAGGCTGTTAAGGAGATCCAAGCACCCCAGAAATGAGAGACAATGGGGATGTTGGGAGAAAAGGTGGTGAACACCAACCACTGAAAGCCCTTTGAGGTTTCTGGACTGCTATGAGTTAGCCGTGTGTCCCAGGCAATGTATCAGACCTTGGGGTGGGTGCAGGGAGCACGAATATGGGCTGGAAATCCTAGGAGTGCTGCAATTCCCTGGCTACAGAGCCATGCTTGTATCAGCCAGGTTATGTATCTTCATCTAAAGTATAAACATTTTCTTGGGGAGTCCAGAAGCCGTCTGTCCACTCGGATGGTGCCTTTTTAACTTCCAAGATAAATAGGGCTTTTTTGTGTCACTATAAAGCATTATTTATACTGGAAAGGGCCTGTGAATGGCACATGCTGTCAGTTCAGTATGTAAATGATGCCAGCTCTGTTTGCTACATCCCATCAATTATTTTCATACACTTTTCTTTGTCTTCATCTGTCAGAGGAAAAGTCACCTTGATGCCTTGAAATGGTTTTCTTCGCCCATCTCCTTTGGTGTGTGACTCCACTTTGAGGGTTGGCAGGGAGGAGAATGCAGGATTTTCAGAAGCAATTAAGTGAGTTGGGAGAACAAGCCCTGGTGGCCTTTGGAGCGCCACCAATTAGCAAGACTGAAGAGCTGCCTCCCCGTTAAAAACTGTGTGCTACCGGGCTTCTTCACAGGAGCTTCAAGGCTGGGATGGCCCAAAGAGACAACCCTGATCTAATGGAAAGGGTAGCAGGGTTAGACCCTCAGCATCACCCATGCATGTTTTTTTCAAACAGCCTTCGCTCATCCCCTTCTTGGCAGCTGAGTCCTGCTGGCTTCCACCCTCTTGTGTTTTTTCCCCAGGCTCAACTCCTTCTCTACTTGGGGTTAGATTACTCACTTTCCACACTGACTTTGGGTGTCTGTCTCCCATTCCCACTCAGCACCACCGCATCATCCCCAGTTAGACCCTTAGCTGGTATGAACCAACTTTAGATTCATAGAATTGTCTAGGTTGGAAGGGACATTTCAAATCATCGAGTCCAACCTTTCTTGGACTGGCACAGACTTACAGCGGTTATGGATCTGACCCAGTTTCCTGCCCCTCAGAGAGCCCTTTACAGCGGTTCACCGAAGCTTGCAGCGCTTGTTGAAGCAGAGATGTCCCCTGTTACTTTCCCCGGTTCGTAGGAGCAGGGCACGTTTCCTTGGATGACCCAACGTCAGCCACCTCTTCCTCCTGGCCCGCAGGAAGGCAAGCAGCCGTGCTTCGGCCCAAGGTGCTCAGTCTCTCTTCTGATGGGGAGAGAGGAAGAAACCAAAATAAAACAAACCCATAAATCACAAAGCTAGCAAATCAAAATAAATACACTTAACAATATTTCCATGCCGCTTTTTATTATTATTATTTATAATGGTATTACAGAATTTAGTAAAATTAAAGTAAATGTCAAGTAGAATGTAATAATTTTCCTTGGGGTTTGGCACATTTGTGTGCCTGACAGTTTCACATTTTTCTTTATATCCGCGAAGACAGGAGCCTGACAGGGCTATATTTTGTTACCCACTTTGTTCAATTTTGTCATAAATTGGAGTGAACAAAACAGTGAAAATACAGACACCAAATTAATCAAAGAAATTACATTTTAAAGCACCTCATACAAACATGTATGAAATAACCACCCTGTGCCAGGAAAGCACATGAAGAAAACCAATATTCCCCCCCGACCACATGCACTTTGCCCCCAGAAGGGCAGAGACCTCACCTCAGGACCATCAGTGTTACACACCGAGATGTTGCTCCTCGGCTGCTCTTGCCTTGCAGAGCCCTCAATGAGTTTCTCTCCCCTGCATACGCCTACCAGCTTATACAAATTCCTGCTATTCACATCCTGTGGCAATGAGCTGCATCTTTTAACGCGACGGTGGGTGCTTGATGCGCAGCAGCTAATTCGTGGTGCCAGTGCACACGGCCACCTTGGGACCTCTCGACAGGTTGTGTTCAAGTTCACACCTTGGTCCTCTGACTTCTGCCGCAGCTGCCACCACCTGCAAACACCCTTCACCCGCAGTGCCCGAAGCCACGCCATCCCTGCCAGGCCACCGGGGACCCTCCCTTAAAAGCGCGGCAGCCGTTTCTCTTGTTTCAAGGGACACATTTGCGGCAGCATAGGAAGAAGCACCATGCATAAAGAATTGCAACTTCCATGAGAATGACAAGGAGAAACGCGAAGCGAGTGGTAGGGCTATCCTCGGGCCAATCCTTTCTGCCTGAGTAAATTCAATTTGAATTCCTCTTCAAACACCAGCTCTGCAGCACTTGGACTATATTGAAAAGGTCACTGGAGGCAATGTCAGACACACTCTCCAGCTGCACTACAAGTGCACCGATAGAGATACATAACAACGCGTAACTGCAGCTGGAGATCCAAAGTGACTCTGAGGTATCCTCTCCACTTATCTGGCAGCAGCAGATGACTTTGTTACTCCTCTTTAATGCCTGCGAGGAGGCGCTGGTGCCTTACCCCTCCACATGCTGACTTGGAAGCGCTTCTTGGAGCTTCTTAGAGCTGGTGAGGATGGTTGGTGGGGTCTTGCAAAGCTGAAGTGCATTTCAGCCAGCTGAAAGGGACATGCTGGTATCTCACTTACCTTCTTCCCTCCTGTGTGGGCTTTAGAGAACTGTTTGGATATAAATGAGACCAGGAGCACTGGGAAGTCATTGTGGCTGAATCAGCTGTCCCCTCAGATTGTGCGTAACACCAACAGCATCCAAACCCCACCTCTGGCATGGGCAGAAGTCTTGTTATCTCCTGCTAGAATTAGGCTTAAAACCTGAAACATACCATGTTTCCTTTCTTCTCAAATTTAGCGTTTTGCCCGTGCTACAAAAACATGAATTTTCCCTTTATCCAACTAATAACCATTCTTTTGCTGCTGACGCAGCAGTGCTGGACATGGGCAGCAGTGGCGTCACGATGAGCTGTGTGGGGCGGGTGACATCCCAAGGAGGAGAGTGTCCTACGGAGCATGGCACAAGGGCAGAACTGAACAGCAGAGACCTGGAGAGCCGCCACATTCCCTTGCAAATGTGGAAGCAGTTTGGTGGTAGATTAAGGGATTTTTTTTCCACCCAAACTATATACACCCATCCATACACAGCAAAAATGCACTTTAAGCTTATTTGTGTACTCGTTGCTAAATACCATAATGGTCTCCAGCTGTATAGCAGGAAGACCCATTCACTGAAATTTTACCGTTGATTTTATTTTTTAAATTTTTTTGCTTTTGTTATTGTACTATAAATGTATTTCCTCCCATTTTGCTCTGTGCCTGTAGAATGCCTGACGTCTCCTATCACACCTGTTTTCTATTATTTGTCATCCATTATTTTAATTCCCCATCTATTGTGCAGAATCTGAAAATCGTCTGATAAATCCCATTCTTTACTTTAGAAAAAGCCCATGAGAAGGTTTTAATAAGTGAAACTTGTATTTTTCCACACCGTCTGCAATGAAAGTGTCCGGTGAATAACCCCCGATTGTCAGGTGTTCGCATTCCCATCATCTAAGTGGGGGGATAATTAGCAGACAAATGAAGGTTTACAATTCTGCAAATATCTCAGAAAGACCATTTGGCTGCTTGATCGGTAGAAGGATATTTTTAAAACTGCCATTTGAGACTCAGCTGTATTGCTAATTAAATGAGAATTTCATAAAAATAATCTGAAAAAAGTCTCTGTTAATTGGAGAACGATAACGAACAGACTTACTAAACAGAGGCATAAACGTCAAACAATTGAAGAGGGATAATAAAGTGCCATGTTATCGTGTAATGCCAGGCAGCTTTCCTACTTCTATTTGAAGTTTTAACTTTTAGCTGGTTTTGTTGGGTTTTTTTTGGTGAATGGCATCCAAAAATGTGCTTTGCAATCGTAATTTCCAGAGCTTCAATTCGGCGTTAGCAATGCATGGGTAACACTGACTGTCACATTAATGGTGTCCTTGCCTTTAGACTTCTTGCGTTCCGTTAACAGCTTTTGTATTCTGCAATGAATATGATGTAGGAAATGCATTAATATTGTATGGATGTTATTCATGCAGGACAGTGGCATTATTGAATTAGTGATTCTTTGTAATAATAATGACTTCCAGTACTGTATTGTACAGTAAAATACATGGAGTCAGGAAGGAACTCATGAGCCTAATGGGAGACTCAAATCACAGACTCACGGAATGGTTGGGGTTGGAACGGACCTCTGGAGATCACCTAGTCCAACCCCCTGCCAGAGCAGGGTCACCCACAGCAGGTGGCACAGGAACGCGTCCAGGTGGGTTTGGAATATCTCCAGAGCAGGAGACTCCACCACCTCTCTGGGCAGCCTGTGCCAGGGCTCTGCCACTCTCACAGGAAAGAAGTTTTTCCTCATGTTGAGATGGAATTTCCCGTGTTCCAGTTTGTGCTCGTTGCCCCTTGTCCTGTCCCCGGGCACCACTGAGAAGAGTCTGGCCCCATCCTCTTGCCCCCCACCCTTTAGCTATTGCTGAGCATTGATGAGATCCCCTCTCAGTCTGCTCCTCTCCAGGCTGAACAGCCCCAGGGCTCACAACCTTGGCTCAGCAGAGAGATGCTCCAGTCCCCTCAGCATCTTCACAGCCTCCTCTGGACTCTCTCCAGTAGTTCCCTGTCTTTCTTGAACTGGGGAGCCCAGAACTGGACACAGCGCTCCAGATGTGGCCTCACCAGGGCAGAGCAGAGGGGGAGGATGACCTCCCTCGACCTGCTGGCCACATTCTTTTTAATGCACCCCAGGAGACCATCGGCCTTCTTGGCCACAAGGGCACATTGCTGCCTCATGGGCAACTTGTCCACCAGGACTCCCAGGTCCCTCTCTGCAGAGCTGCTCTCCAGCAGGTCAACCCCTAAATACAGTTTTGGTGGTGCTGCTCAGCGTTTGGTTCTTACGTGCTGCAATCGCACAGGGAGCAGCGTGCGCCTTCTTTCCCCTCAGGTCATCAGATTACGGCTGATTGTCCATTTATAGGGGCAGACTTGACCCATGCTGGTGCACTGGAGACAGGAGTGCTGCCGGGACGGCAATCCTTGGCCACCTCACACTGGGACGAAGGTGCCATCCTAATTCCCGCAGCTGGCAGGGGGTCACGATCTTGCATTTGCAAAAGGCTGGCGGCTTGTGACCTCCACTCTGCATCGCTCCTTGCCCGGCCCTTGGCACCATTATCACACAGGCACACAGCAGATGGCACAGAGACGCATGGAAAAATTTGCAGGAAAACCGTCATTCATTTTACACTGGTGAAGAGCTCTGCAACTGCGGCTGCCTCCCGCAATCTGAAATTTGCTGCGCTGCCTTCACACTCTCACAGCCCAAAGCGAGCAAGAGTGTGAAACAGAGACCTCAGCCTGAGCATAAAGTGTCTCTTGGATATTCCACGTCTCTTCTGTGAAAAAAAAAGCAACTTTGTGAAAGCCCAGTGTAATGAGAATTGACTGCCCTCCATGAGAAATATCAATTAATTACTCTGCAGTGGAAAAAAGGCAACTGTGATGATACACATTTTCCAACTGCAGCACAAACAATTGCTTCTGAGGCACAGAGAGCCTGGGCTGAGAAACCTAGTGAAATGAAGTCATCTCCAGGCTGGAGACGGCAGCCAGGTTTGCTGGAGTGCAGAAAAACAGCAAGAGAAATTTTGTCCAAAGACCTTCTTCTAATAGTGTTTGAAGCGAGATCACCTCCTGTGCTTTTGGCTCAAGCTCAGTTTGGTATTTTCTAGAAGAGTTTCTGCATGGGAATGTGTACTTAGGCATCTGCCCTGGTACATGGATCCTGTTTAAGAGAGTTGAATCTCAGCAGCCTGATGTACCCTCTGGGGAACACCCATGAAGTTTCTGGGTGTTGCTGTGCTGGTGGTAGTGCTCTGGCCGTGCCACTCTGCTACAGTCCTGGGTCACCTCCCTAATTCACTGACAGACCACAAGGGAGCCACTGACCATGACAGTCTGACCTGCTCTGGAAATGGAAAAAATCATTGGAAAATGGTATTTCTGGGAATAGTAAAAAGAAAATTCAGTTTTGCAGGGCTGGATTGATACCATACCAACATGAGGGTGGGAATACAAAGGCAAACGAAGGAATCAGTTGCACATCTGGTCCAGCTGTGGGCATGCCGTGCCTTTCTCAGTAAGCTGCCCAGATGCCCTGGAAAGGGAAAATATTAGAAGATGTCTTCTGCAGACCTGCTGTTCTCACTGGCTTCAGAGGTAGGGCAGACTTACAGTGGGCCCTTTTTCAACAGTGAAATCCTTCTCCTTGAATTAAATCCAGAGCCTACGTCGTAATGCCCGGTCCCTGCTGGGAAAGCCCCAGATTCAGCTCCTTTCTCCAACACAGGCCTTGGGTGACCTTAGGCATGTCACTTCATCTGTCTCCGCAGCAATTCCCTTTCAGGCAACTGGGTGTAGTGCTTCTTCCAGGCATGCTGGGAAGAAAAACACATTATAGGTGGTAAAAAGTCAGATAATTGGATAAAAGCCATAACAGTACAGAAGATAGATAGAAATAAGATTCCTTCATGCGTTCAGGCGCCTAGTTCATTCTCTCCAGGGATGCATTGTGTAGCATTGTGTAGGTGAGTTATTGGACTAGCTGACTCTCAGCTGCATTTTGGGTCCCCAGTGCCGCAGGTAGTGCCTGCTCTCTGGGAAGAAGAAATTGCAAGGAATAGGCTAAATTTAATGTGCATAGTTGTGTACTACGCACACATAAGGCAGGGAAGAAACCTGCATTACTAATAATTTGCAGAAGTTGTAAGTTAATGTCATTACTGTGTATGTTTAAGCACATTCTCACGCAGTTTTTTCCCTGTTAGCACACAAACTGTGCAGTGCTCCACATTTCCCCGGCGGCTGCCAAGCTGGTGAGGTGCGGGCCGGTTGAAGAGGGCAACCTGCCAGCCCTGCTTCGCTTGTGTTCACAGGGTTCAGTTGCGCTCAGATGGACAGCTGTACAGAAATGCAGAGTTTGTGCTGTCAGATGTGGAGCTGGATTGGAAAATGCAAGGAGGCAACTGGTTCAGCCCTTCTCCAGCACCACACAGAATACCACAGGACCATGTGTCTTGGCTATCACCTCCTACAAGTAACTCATGGGACAGACTATGGCCAGGTCACAGCATAGTGATTTAAGATGTGAATTTTTATGACATTTCTATACCGACAAGAGCTTTATTGTAGACAGAATTATAAGGGAAGTGTTAGCAGAAACACAAAATCAGTGTCAGTGTTCTAACCCCTCTCTTCCATGAGTGATGGGACTTCTGAAGCCTGGTTTCTGGAAACTCTTCCACTGGTTGGTTCCTCTGATGCCTCAGGAGAGCTTACAGGTGGCACTTCTAGAGTCCAGCCCAGCTCCGTGCACTGGTTTCAGAGAGACTTAGCTTACCTCCATGTGTGAATAATGTTATGCTGACAAAAGCATTTTCAACACCAGTATCACTATGTCTATATCACAGTCATAGTATGTTTACTAGTTACACGTATCGGGATATATGCATATACATAGAAATTTATTGGTAAAAGCACGTCCTTCTCTCCTCCCCTGCAAATATCTGTAGTTGTATATACATTGCAAAATTGATAAACTCTGAAGCATCTTCTCTTTATGCTTAGAAAATCTTTGAGCTGTCCACACTCCATCCGATTATGAAGGTCATGAAAGGTCTGCTTTGCAGGTGGACAACACATAAGGCGCAGCCCTCAGATGACTAGTCCAAGAAGTATCACATCATGAAGATGCTTTGTGGAATCCCAATTGCACCTTTTTTAGGCCAAGGAGCTAACTGCAACCTTTAACTCTGGCTTTCCTCCCCAGACATGCTCATGATGGCCAACATGGGGTTGAGGGGGAGGAGGGAACAGAGGACATGTGCCATCGATTCCCAATGCTTGCTCCAGGAAGGATGACCTCTGTAAGCTGCCAGCGAGTCCTGCCTGTCTGAGGCCGAGGAGCTGTGACGTGGGGAGCAAGCGGGCTCTTTCTGCCTCTTACCCCCGGTACATCAACTGAGTAATTCCAAAATAACTGAACTGGTTCCGAAGGGCAGGGGTGGCCTTATGTGATGAACTGGACCATGAGAGCAAAGGTGCTGAACAAGTTATCAGAGACTTTCCTAGCCCAGGGCAAGAACAACAGGCAGGGATGTATGAGACGCTTATTTACAGCCCTGTATGCCCAATATTTTCCTTTTTATAGTCTGCTGCACTCAGGCAGTTTTTTTTAAGTGGTGCATGGTGATTCTAGGCACAAACCACATCAGCAATTAATTGGATTTGTGGGCCTCACTTCCACGCACCCCTTTGAAATGTTCCCTCAGGAGATCATAAAAGACGGGGACTGAGCAAAGTAGTAAGAGGAAGGTATAATGTGGAGAGGACCCTTTTGTTAATCCTGTTCTGCCTATCTTTCATTAGCACACCTTATTATGACATCCTATAGATTTACTGCTTCAGCTCTGCTGGTGAGAGGCAAATGATGTCTTAATGAATGATGGTGCCTTGAGCTGATAACGGACTGCCCTTCTCTCCCACTGAAAAGAGATTGTGTTCGGCACAGTATGTCCAACTGCACTTAACATAATTGGATGAAACTTGTAATAGTTTGTTCACTCCAGGTGGGTACAAAAGTCACGGCAAAAAAAAAAAAATCCCAATGATAAAATATCAATTGCTGTCTCTTGCTTAAGGGTGTAATTGTGGTTGGTGGCACTTGCAGAGCAGAGCATCTAGGATGGCAGATAACGCGAGGAAGGACTCACCGCGCCATGTAAAGCACGATGCAGAGGCATCTTCAGCATAAAGCCGCCGAGGCCGGGGGCCAGAGTAGGCAGTGTGTGTGTAAGTGCTTTGCAGACTGTCTGGGCTTCATCAGCATTGACTCCTCCTGTGCTCAGAGGATGCTCAGCGCAGCCTCATGCGGCTCGGTCCGGGTGCTGCTCCAGCGCAGGAGCAAAAGCCATGCTGGTGCTTCATCCCCACACGCCTCAGCCACTGCGTTTTAGAACATTTTCCCAAAGCCATTACTTTTATGCCCTGAATGATTACTTCATTTAGCACATACATCAGAACTAAAATACCCAATATTAGCTCATTTAAGTTCATGTTCAATGATGGATTAATCGCTCCCATTTTCTGGAGCAAAGCCCAGTCCATTTCATCTAAGGACCAAGAAGAAATGTTCCCTTGTCTCTTGAAGTCTGAGACATCTGCTGTGCTTTGCATATCTGCTTGCCCACAAAAAAGCCCCAGTGAATACTTAAATTATATTTAAAAAAATAAATTGCTAAAGCTATAGATTCACACCCATTTTCTCCTGCTTTCAGAGCAGGTGCAAAGGAAGCATGTCAACAGTACAGTCCACATAAGCCTGTGCCTCCTCTGAGGTTTGAGATGTCACACCATGTTATGGTGGATATTGCTTTGCCATGTACTATGTTGCATCACGGGCCACACAGAAACACGCAGAGAGTGAAACAAGTCCTTAATGGACAAACACAACAACAGCAGAAACCTACATTAGCTCTGGCCAGGCTGAGACAAAAGAATCCTGTATGCTAAACGTTATGGCCAGAATAAAACAGGAGTGATAGGTGAGTGACCAAACTGAAATGCTCAAGTTCTCCTGCTCCCCAGAATTAATAGAGATGTTGGTGAGTCAATGCAATGCATAAATTATGGGGGAAAACATCTCTATCTGTCATCATTGTGGGCAGCGGACTTGTAGCAGAAACCGAGGCTGAGTCTATCACATGTGCTGGGGGCCACAACTGGAAGGCATTGCTCAGCCAAAACTACCTGGGCTCCAGCGACAGTTTCTTGGCTCGAGGACCTCTCTTCTGTGGAAGCCATGCTTGGTGGAGCCTGGTTTCTTTAAAGTATGGGTAGCAGACTTTGTTTTTTTAAATGTTTTTTCTCCGTTAGAAAGGTAGTGTGTTCTGGTGGCAATGGGACCTGGATTTCAGTGTCACCTCTGCCACTGTTCAGGGGCTTCAGTCACATCACTCATCCTAGTGCTCCATGTCTGGTCCTTTCAAGCAGGGGCTGGGCCCCGCCTAGCTGCACCCAGATGTGATGCAAGCACCACACAGCCATGGGGTCCCCAGGGCTCTCGGGTCCTATTGCCCTGTGCTGATACTGAAACACAGCTGTAATTGTGATTAATTGGTTTTGTTCACCTGCTTTTTAATGATCCCTAAAACATCAGAGGGTTGTGAATATCTGGTGAGGAAAGGGGCAAAGAGAACTCGGGATGGGAACTGAGATGTTCTCAAACTGAGAGAGTCACTTTGTTATTGAGATCTCTACGTCTCACCCGCCTCTTGGCACGAGGAGAAAACCTCTCCTTTTCTTTGGTCACAGACCAAGAATGCCGCTGTCTTTTTGCATTGTGAAAAAAACACGGAACAAGAAAATAGTGCTGAAACATTTCAGACAATCTCCTTTATCCTGTGCTCAGCAATTACTCTCATTGTCAGCAGGAGTAAAGAAGCATGTAGCATTTGAAAGTATTTAGAACTGACTATGTGTTTTCAAAACATGGTATCTTTCAAGGGACTACTCTCTTCTCATTTGGTGACACAGGCAATTAAGTTTTTAAGAGGTTCTCTGTAGCATTAGCAGACTATATGATATTCTTGAAGGTGCCTTTATAGCATCCTAAAGACAAATTGCTTGCATCTTCCTTGGAAAATAAAAGGCTAAATTCCAATACTGGAAGCTGACCAAGCTCCATTTTACGTGCAATCCAAGCTGGCTGCGCATCGCTGCTGCTCCCCCCTCCACCTTGCAGCCATGGCTCTAAATCACTGTGAGGAACTGCTCCCCCAAACCCATGTCCCTTACCGGGGAGGGAAGGCCCCATCCTGCCCCTTTGGCCAGCTGCGGGGAGCATCCAGCTGCAGGGAGAGGGAGTCTGAGTGTCAGGGAGCACCAGGGTCAGGATATGTCCCCTCATTCAGCTCTAGCTAAGAGGAAGGTAAAAATCAGAGTAAAAAGAAGCAAGGAACAGCCCATCCTTGGGATCGTCCCTCAGCTGATCTAGAATATATTTCTATTAGACAGTGCCATCCTTTCAGGTTGTAATGTATTTTCTCATTACGGTAAACATTCACATGGCATTTGTGATCGTTTCTGGAATGACATTGCACAAAGTTGGGTAATAAAATTGCCTCTGATCTCACAAAGTGCAAGGCTCAAGACAAATAAAGTCTGTAAACAGTTCTGCACTTCTGGATGTTTTATAAGCTGGATCGACGTTTACTTAGGGCTAAACCTGAAGAAGTTCATTTCATCTCCCGGAAAAGACACCGTGCCTGTAGGAGGCTTCATTCCTCCGGGGGTATTGGCATGGTTACTACAATCAAACTTTCAACTACCTTTTTCCCTTTGCTGCCTGCAAGTCCGTGTCATTCATTCCACATTTCCCTCTCCCAGCAATACTTTCGGTGATATTTGGAAATGTATATAAATGTCAGCAAGCCGGCAAAAGCCCACAGGACTCTGCAGGCGGCAGATAGGTATGGAGTTCACCAGGACTGCGTTACACCGAAATCCGAGTGCTGGGGAAAGCACTCCCCTCCCAGGGCCTCCTGGCTGCGTTGCAGGTTGCTGGAGGGGATCCTCAAGGACGCCCGACACCCGTCAGTGGCAAGCGATGGACCATAAGCATTGGCATCTCTCGCTGTTACCTCCAGCAGTACCAATCTAATGTGTGCAGGTGATGGGCAAAGCCAAAGCTGTGCAGGAGACAGAGACAGACCCTTGTTTGAAGCCTCCACCTCACAGTGGGAACTGGAGAGGGAACATATGTGTGAAGTGATGACAACAGCACGAGAACAATCCCTTTCCATTGAGGCTCTAAGATGTTACAGACCAGCCTGGGCTCCAGCTGAGGCCAAAAGGCCTTTTGCTCACTTCATGAAGGCACACAGCTTTTTGAATTTTAAAATACAGCTTCCAGCTGGGGCACCTTCCAGAAACGAAAGGACACGACTGGCATGGCACTGAAGGGAATTTCCCAGCCTGCTGACCCACCTGGCTCTCCAGGGGCTGTCGTGCCCCGTGCCCGGAGGGGTGCTGGCTAAATCACCCCATGCAGGTGAGGGAGACTGAACATCTCACCACATCTGACAGCAAAATCAAGAGACATCACCAACCTGTACCGTGGGGTCCACATGGAGCTGCCATTGGGAAGCGGGTGGTCACAGGGTGGTGGCAGAGGTTTCTTCTTTCCTGCTGGTGTTGGGAACGGCTTTTCAGTAGAGTGCCATACCTACTGTCCCACTCCTGATTCCTGTTTTGAAGGGTTGTGCTTGTAACCTCCAGGGAGAGCGAGGACAGCGCCAGTATGATGCATCCTGCAATGTTGAATCACATCAATGTCATTTAGAAGTAAGCAGACTCACCTGGAAGATTTAGGTAGGGCTGGACTGGGCTTCTGCTTGGAAAGCCTGAACCTAATGCATCATGACAGACTGAAATCAGCAGTGTCATCCTGGTGTCACACACAAGCCACATCAGCCGCTGTTAAAACCATGACCACCAGTCCAAGCAGGGCCAACTTACTGGCTTGCCCTGCCCATCTGGGTTTTGAGCATCTCCAAGACTGGAGATCCTACAGACTCTCTGGGACCCCCTTCTGGCATTTGACCATCCTCAGGGTGGACACTTCTTACGTCATACCTAATCAGAATTTCCCCTGCTGCAATTTGTGCCGGTTGCCTCTTGCCCTGTCACTGTGCATCTCCGAGGACAGCCTGGCTCTGTCTTCTGCACACCCTCCTATTAAGAGTCATAGCAATAAGATGTCCCCTTTGCCTCCTCAAAACCACAATTTTTCTCAGCCTTGCTCCAGTGCACTGATGTCTTTCTGTATGGGAAGCCCCAAACCAGCCACGCTACCTCCAGTGCTCAAGTATGTGCAGGAAAAGCTCTGGGATTCGCATCTGCAGCCCTCGAGTAGCTCCAGCTGTGCTGCACTAATTCATCACCTGCCGGCGGGTGTCAGTAGCTCCTGGAATAAAGCAGAAGTTGGAGAACTTTCTCGGCTGGTTCCCCTTTGACAGATTTCAAGCATTCACTCTTCTCTCATCTGGCTATTTGTAAGGGGTTCACACGTCTATAGCCGCTCCGTTAGAGCTCGTCTTCACTGCTGGAAAGCTTCATTAGTTCAGGACAGCTAGTGCATATCTACTGTTCAGAGGTAAAACCAGAGTGTAAGACAAGCCATGTTAGTTATACCATGAGGGAAACTCATTAGAGTCAAGCTCAGCTGCAGACTTAGGCTGACTTTATCTTCCTGGTGTCTTTACCTCAGGATAGCACAAGCCTTTGTTCCGTAGGAAAAAAAAAAAAAAAAAAGGCGGTGATTTTTTTACAAGAGGCTAAAGGAATCCTCTTATGGATTGTTTTTGAGACAGACCAAAAAACCCAAGGGGTTCGGGGTATACCCGGAGGAAAGGGGAAGGGGAAGGAGGAAAGGGAAAGGGGAAGATGGGAAGATCCCCCAGGCAGCACCACCAGGGTGAAATGCTATTAATGTACAACTCCCCTGTCTCACCACCAGCCCTTTCCTTGGGAAACACCAGAAGGGCCCAAATCCAGCATTTGAGAGGAAAAAAACTAATTATAATTAAGGCTGGGACAGGTCTTTCTCAGGTTTACAGGTTCATTCTTGCAGTTGGCACACAACCGGGATTATGTG
This sequence comes from Stercorarius parasiticus, assembly GCA_013396915.1. Lineage (NCBI taxonomy): Eukaryota > Metazoa > Chordata > Aves > Charadriiformes > Stercorariidae > Stercorarius > Stercorarius parasiticus. Next base: position 105,651 of record VWZL01003094.1, read on the forward strand.
CGTTACATGATCACAACAGACGCTGTCTGGGATTTTCCTACGCCTTCAGTGATTTCAGGTTCCTTCACTTTTTTGAGCACGAAACCAGAGATGCTGGAAAGACAGCAGGTATTACTGCAAATGGCAACCATTCCTCTGGAAGGGAAAAGAAACCGGCCTTTTGCAGGCCTGAGTGAAAAATGGAAAAGTCCCCAAATCAGCCATCCTTCTGGAAACCTCTGGCCTCAAAACACACTTTACCACTGATCTATTCTAATTTCAGGAACAACACACTGAGCTGAGGCTTAGACCTTGGGCAAATTCGCCTTTTGGCTCAAACAGCAAAGATCTTTAGCTGAAAATGCCTGCTGCTGACAGCCTGCGCCATGGCTGCATCCCAAACACTGCTGGCATAGCCGTGGTGGAAAAAATGAAATACATTTCATTCCCCAATGGTCATGCTGTAATGGCATGAAATTAGAAACTCTAATCAATAGCGCTTTACACAGCATGACTCTCATGTCAAAAGAGCCCATGGTTTAAAAAAGAAGAGTCACAAATAAATATGAAAATCAAGGCTGTGAAGCGTCAGTAATGAAGTATAATTCTGTCAAGCAATCCCAACCAGCGATTCTCTTCACAAAACCTTCACTCACCAAATCCTTCCTTCTCCACACCTCTCTGAACTTCCATCTCCAAATAATTTTCATGTATTTATTTGCCCTTCGCACGTGAAATGTCACTGCTTTGAGCGTGAGTGAGGAAGCTGGGGAGGGAAAGGCTGTGCTGCAGCCCTTGCTCTGCCTCTGGTTGTTTTTGAATACTTTCACCTCTCTGTTGCTTCATCGCAGGGCTTTGGAAAAGGCACCGACCTGCATCCGTTCACCTTGCTGGGGTGCACAGTGAGACCAATGACACAACTTTCTTCTAAGGCGTACCTCCTACATTCCTACAAAATGTACATCAAATGCAGATTATTATCATTATAACAACAACAGAAGTCATAGTTACCCTATTTATATCAAGAACTAAAGGCAGCCATGGCAAGACCCTTATTTTTTGCTTGTACAGCTGACACTTTGCCAGAAGAACCACCAGAGAGGTAAAGTATTCAAAAATAATAAGCAGACCCCCAAAGGGCATGAAGAACTGACAGCTACAGGGCTCTCAGTCTGTCATACAAGTCTTTTGGGAGCTGGCAGCGTTTTGTTCAGGGACAGGGTTTGGGTTTTTTCCAGCACTTGTGTTAAAACTCCTCTTGCCATGCACTGCTAACGTTAGCACAGCTTGGCAGGTGGAGAAGTGCCCTGAAAATAGCAAATTCTTGGAATGTATATTTTGTTAATTAGACCTTCTTCCTGCACACAGCCCCGTCTCTCCACGCAGTTCTGGTGGCAGAGCCACAGTGATCGACCGAGCGTTGGATGTTTTCAGGAGGAGAACAGATAACAGCTGCTTGACTTCACAATATATAAATGAACGTCCTCCAGAAAGACCTGCCTAATCCAAACACACAAAAGTCAGTGGGGAAAAAAACCTTGCACGGCCTCAAGTGAAGGTCTCAGCCTTTATGAAGGGTGTCCCCGGCAGTTTCTGGATCCTCTTCCTAATTTTGTCGCTGAACCACAATACTTTGGCTGATTGAGGTACCTGCAGCCTTGTCTTTAGCATAGAAGCGTACGTTTTTCACTTGAGCTAGTACTGCTTGAAATCTCAATGAGGACAAAGCAACTGAGGTTTGCACACTGGGTCTGTGGCCTGACAAGGCTTTACGCTGGTCGGGGAACTGAAGAACGGCATCCTTTGGGCTTGGCTGCAGTCAGCTTAGCAACATGGTCCTACACTGGAGCTGCTCGGCTAGACTATTTTACAAATGTAAAGAAACCTCTCGGAGAGCTTTACTTCAAAGGCAATGTCCTTCTTGTCTCGCTTGACGGGAGGCTGCCCAGGAGGCAGGGTTTTGTAGCAGCTCCTCCATAGTTCTGTGCAGAAATTGAAGTCTGGATGGAATCAGTAAAAGCAAAAAACCCCAAGTAACAGTCCTCTCCACCAGACACGCTGAATATCTAAAGAGCAAGGTGTTTTGGAAAGGACATGCCTGCTCGTGCTTCATGCTGCTGAGGTGAGCCCCCAAAACACCTCCTCAAGAAGGCACCCTTGGCCCCCATCAGAAGCAGGAGACCACGGGCCAGGGCCTGCAGAGCAGTTCCCACAATGCTGCCTTAGCTCTCTCTCTCCAAAGAACAGTTGCCTTCACTTCAGAGCAGTCACTTACATCATGCCATGTCTGAAAAGTTGGATAAAAGCCAAAAAATACGTCTCTCCCAAGCCCTCAATAAAACCAGTGACTTGTGCAATACATGCAAAGCTTTAACTTCAGGAACTCCAAGTCACCAAGCATGTGTTAATCAGCAACACGCCAGTCCCCGGGGATTGCGGAGATGTTAAAAGGTTATCCTTCTCTCCCGCACATTATGCTGCCGAGCTCCATTACACACAACCGGAGGATGATTTTATGTGTGGCAAAGAATTTTTGATTCTCTGGATATTATTTTAGATGTGAAAACCTAGCTGCTGAATGCTGCTTTTCAGGTTAAACAAAACTTGCAGCCAACACTCAATCTCACACTATTAATGAAAATAATCTTGCCCTGCCATTGACTTTTTTCCAGAAATAGCAGGAGAGGGATTTTCAAATCCTTTCAGGTTTGCAAAATGTTATCTCACACTATTCCTTTAATCTCCTGATGCTGAAAGATGGATCTTCTTTTATGGCTGGATGTACTTCCATACCTCAGCAGCAAACCATGAAAGGGAATCAGGCTAAGGAAAAAAACATAATAAAGAATTTGCAGTGTTAACATTTACTTGGGCTTGTTTCGAATTTCTCAGTGTTGAATTCCGACACGATTGACCAGACCGAACGTTACACAGAAGAGACAAACAAAATAACAAGCTTTGGGTACAAAGGAGGGCTGCTGGGCAGAGGAGGGGACTGCGCTCTTCTCTGTGGCAGTGGTGGACAGGAGAAGTTGGAGAGCTCGAGAGAGCGGGGAGAGAGGTAGGATGGACGGGGAAAAGCTTCCTGCAGTACTTCATCACCAGTACTGAGTGTTGGGATACGCTGTGGGGTCTCAAGTGTCCGAGTTTTAAGAACACATTGAGCAAACATCACAGGGCTGAAGTTGATTCTTCTTCCCTGGAGGAAGAAGGTGGCTGGAAAAACTCCTGAGGTCCCATTCACTTTCTGGTTTCTAGAAAAACCCACAGATAAACTGCATAGCTACAGTAAAAGGCAGCACATTCCCTGAGCAATTCCTCCTCCTGAATTGCAGTGAAGGCACAATTCATAGCCTGCTTTTTCATTTCCATGAATCTTAATTGTTCACATAATAATCGCAGAACTATTTAATAATACAAAGCATATGGGCCAGATGTTCAACTGGTGTAAATCAATAGCACACGGGAAGCTTCAGTGGTGCTGTGCTGGCGTAATCATTTGAAGATCTGGCGCTGTGTTTTTAAGGTGGTTCTCAGGATTTTAGTACCTTCTTATTGCTTCCACTAAAGCCAAGTCACAGATTTTACTTCCCACATACAAAGAGCCACCCCCCACCAAATGCTCGGAATCTAAGATCAAAAAGCCAAAGCTCAAAAAAGATTGACTTAAGGTCACTTAAAAAATGCCGATTTGGCCTCTGCTGGCCATCATCATAAACTTTCATCATGGCCACATATTCTTCCAACTGACCTTACCTTAAGTCAGGTAGCCATAGACAGCACTCACTTGACCAGATGTCCATCCAATGCCTTGTTTTAGTCTCGTCAGCCAGTATGTGAGCTCTGCTTTATTTGCTTCCCGCCATAAAAAAAAAAGGAAAAGCTTTTAATTCACTTCCTCCTGGGAGTTTCTGTGATGCTCATTGACCCACTCCACAAGTACTTCACAAACACTAATGGATCTAGTGAAACTCTCCACTAATCTCCTTCTGAAACTTGGCACCAAACCGCTCACTTCTGACGGTTTCTCCTTTTACAGTTGTTTTTCTTTGCTACCTGGTTCAGTCACTCCAGGGCTCATTAATTGTTCATCCCTTGTCCCTTGAAAATTTTTCTTTTAATCTTTCCAGTAACATGTTGGATACTGATGTGAAATAGACTTCAATTTGCGGTCTTTCACACCTGCAAAGATACTATTTGAACTGATAGCGGCGTTACCAGTTGCACATGGGTATATGTAATTGAACTGAAAAGCTTTGCAAGACATGTATTCATTGAACTTCTGATCTCATTTGTTAGAGAGCCTTAGGGAATGGGCAATTTCAACTCCTCAATTTATGAAAACTGGTCACAGTTACTTAAATGGAATAAAATAAATCCTGGGGCATGTGTCCCCTCTGGAAACCGGGTTGACAATTGTGCCCAGAAGAGAATTAAATTGCTCAGCGACAGTACTGTATCAAGTGAAAAATATATATAGCAGAAAGTCAAGGTAAAGTTTTTTGTGGAGGTTCCCAGGTTAATTCTGCTAATGTGACTCCCTGGTTGAGATTCTTGCAGATTTCAATAAATTGTATGGAGACTATGCAAATACAGCAGTCTGCTTTAGTTGAAAATAACCTACCCTTTTTACCCTTGTGCTACTTGTATCTAGGGCTAGGCTTTGACCTACTCCACTTCCTTAACTAGGGCTAGATTTTCAGCTGTCTTTAACAGCTGGATTTTCATAAGACCTGCAGACCAGCACGGCCAGGGTCTTTTGGCAGCACAGTGCAAGGAGCTGGAAGTTCACTGACCACCCCACCATCAGCCCTCAAAATGCTGGTCCTGAAGCCAATCAGTAAATCTTCTTTCTCTTCTTCCGCATAACAAGCAACTTATGATTTTTTATTTTTTTTTTTTTTTTTGCCTTGTGTAGAAATTGCAGTACCCGGAAATCAAAGTAGCTGCCTCTAGACTCAAACAACTAGTGCTAAAGTTGAGGTCCGTACCGCCCATGTCTCCCTGTGGACTAGAAGTTCAACCTGGTGTCCTGTGATAACAATACAGGATTCCAATGTCCTGTGATTCCAATATAGGAAGAGCTGAGGAACTGGGACATTGCACCCAAGTGGGATACTGCAACAAGAACTCAATCTGAGAAGCCGTCTGTACTGTCTTTGCCCACTCGATGTGCTGAACAGGCCTTCAATTAGCACCCTGAGAGGAGCACGAACCTCCTTCAAGGACAGTCTCTGTCACGCTGTGAGACTACAGCTTCTTGCACCTCTTCGCTAATGTCCGTCCTTGAGGATTTTAAGCCAGGTACCCTCTGAGGTCATGGAGCTATGCTGGCACAAGGCTTTTTTCAAATATTGCTATCAAAGACAAGCAGATTGAGGTCCTCAAACCGTTCATGGTTAAGAAGGTTCCTGCCAGCTCAGGTCAAGCCCTTACAGCTGCCCAAGAAGCTTAGCAACAGAGAAGCATTCTTCTCTTAGTGACACTGTCTGTCTGGGGTGAGACTTGTCCCTCTGGAGTAGATTTGTGCATCACTTGCATAGAGTTGAAGACGGCCTAAAACACTGCTGAGTTCTCTGCCTCTGGCCTCCGGGACACTGACACCTTTATTGTCTAGCCCAAACCTTTCAGAATAGATTGTAGTTTATCTCAGTAGGTCTGAGTTCTAGCTAGAAATGGCATCATCTTTAGAGGCCTTCAAGGAGGTTACCTGCAAAAAAAGAGTTGGTTTGCCATTCCTGCCAGTCAGTGCCTGTCCCCCTGAAGACAATAAAGTGACATCTTTGCTCTGAGCCGGCACGCGACCAGAGATGCTCAGTCTCCTCCTTCTCTTCCCCTGAATAGACAAGGCTGTTTAGCTACACCTGCAGAACTTGGCCTGAAAGGTGTCCAGGACCTTCTGCCTTGTAGTCCTGCCCTTTTTTTTCTGCTGCCTTATTCTTCTCATGCAAGCACCCCATTTCCGTCTAAAGTGTTCAGCAAGAAATGTGCAAAGTGACCTTCTGGAGGGCTGAGAACCTGGTCCTGGGTGTCAGATAGCAGTTGCCACAGCTATTAACGTGTTGTTAGTGTGAGAACACCAGTGTGGATTTATAATATTATCTTAAATCCAAGCTGCACATTTCTTAATTATCAGTATTCTTTTCCTGTACAAGAAGAATTTGCATAATTTCCCAGCAGCAGCAAACAGCAAAATCAAACTAAAAAGATGCACCAATTCACCACTAAACCGCATATACAGTTGCTGGCATTGTTCATTTTCCTTGCATATCTAATGCAGACACCAAGGAAAAGCAGATCCTCAATTTAGCTTCCACAGACCCACGCCAACACGTGCTAGCTGAAGAGCTGGCCCCACATTAGCATGTTTATTCCACGAGTTCTTCATGGAGCCCGGATAGCTTTGGCAAAGAATGCCAATTCAGACAGTGATCCTGCAAATATTTAAGCACTGAACACTGTTGCTGTTACAGGCGGCGTTACTGGCAGCAGCGAGACTGCTCGCAGCAGCCGAGGGAGCCAGGGGATACAGCTTTGCGAAGCTGAGGCCTTACGGAGCAAAAACATTCACTGTTTGTTTTTTAATAAAACGGGGATGTGCATCACAGGCAGCACATTCCTCCAGGTGGTGGTGGGCAGCCTGTGCCGTCCTCAGCCACTCTTGCAAATGGGAATTAGGAACCCAAAGCGCTGAAGTGCTTTAATCCAGCATCACTTCGTTGCTGCCCATTAAATGGCAATGACTTTAAACCAATTTTTATCACTTCAGACAGTCCAGCTGCCCACGTGAAAACTAAAGATGTGCTTTGACCCTGTCTTGTCTACATCTGCGAATGGTTCAAATACTTGCCATCCTGGCACCATATAACTCAAAACGCCATTGTCCCCGTGATGTATTTTGAAGGGAGACCATTCTCACGCTGTACTATATCAGGGGAATGACAGGTCCTTGTGGTGTACATCAGCAGGAAGATGACACTCTGCTTTTGTGTTTTAATGGCTCCAAGATATATCATGGAAAGTGCTGTCTGATTCCTGGAACCTGGAGGCAGGCACAAGGTGTTATTGTCAAAATGAAACAGAAAAACTGGGGCAGATTTTGAATCTGACAATCTCACAATAACAGCAACAGGCAGGGGGGCATGGAAGCATCTTCTTATGGTAGACAGGGATGTTTCCTCATCATTTCATCAGTTCAGCCCAAAAGTGTGCTCCTGAAGCTATCCCTTTAGGATTTAGCTTTGTGTAAGTCTTACCATATGCTTCAATCCCCTGGACTTCCAGTGGATTTGCATGTGTTTAATTTTAAACAAATGTTTTGTCGCCACACTAGTTAGGGACAGTAATCTGGATTTTATAATGCTGAGCTTAGTTCTGTATACACAGAAGAACAGGGAAATAATTCATTAAAGAGCAGCAAAGAATGAGGAATGACTGATTTGCGAAGAAAAGACACAATTGTCCACTCACTGATATTTTATACATCCCATTGGCATCAGAGGAGCCAGCTCCAGCATATGTCAAAGAAGAGGCGTGGAGCTGTAGAGAAGGCTCCACCAGTCCTTACCCGCAGGTGAAAGCACAGCCAGCAACAAAGTGCAAAGAAGGACCTGCGAGAAGTCAGATACGTTTGCAAGGTCCAAAACTGCTTGTGAAACAGATCACCCCAATGCAAAGTCTTGGGTTTAAACAGGGAAAAAAATAAGAAATAAAAAATTCTAAGATTTCTAAGAGGGCAGAATTGTAAGGCAACCCCAAATCCTCAAAGGCAGATTTCCCATTTTAGAGCATGGTGCTGAGTGGAGTAAGCATGGCAGGTTTATGATCTACCCAAGCTGAGACAGGAGTCCTGGCCAGAGCTGGAAGTCCCCATTCCTAATTCCATCATTTAACTACTGGCTCAGGGTCCATCTCCATAGATTTAAAGCCTGACACAGACTCCTAAGCTGTGCTATATAAAATCCGATTGTTACGTTCAACAGGTTGTAATAAATTAAATTAACTATCAGTAATAAGTTCACAGCCAACACTATCTTTTTTCAGGAGAGTATGCTTCCTTAAAATATATCAGCAGCATCAAATGTAACTAGATTTCATTTCATGCTGAAGAGTCTGTGAATATTCATTTTAAAATAGTCACCAAGAGCCTAATTTTAATTTGTATGATGTTTCTGCTAATACCAATGCCTACTTAAAATAGCAGCTAAAGAGCCTTAAGAATATTAACAGGGAATTCTTACAGAAATGCACTAGAGTTTTATGTTTAGAATTACCATTACAGGCTTTTTGGTTTAACTCTCGTTAAACAGATTTCATTATTAACAAGGATATGTGCAAATTAAAACAAGGCCATTAGAATCTAAAATTCCATGCAAAAAAGATTAGGGACATTTGAGTTATTTTTCTTCTGAAGGAATAAATGTAATAACAAGTGATAGGGAGCGAAAACCAACACTTACAAACACACACAAGATCAAATGTGGTTAGACAGTGTTGAGTAGCTCTTGATGTACTTCAGAATAACCTGGTTTATACACGGAGTCATCTTCCTTGTGGTTTTTTGCTCCCCATCAGAAAGACACCACATTTATAATGTCTTTGTCACACACCTTCACCTGCCTCCAAGGTGCCGGCAGGGGTGCAATGGGTAGGGGAAGAGATACCCCTTGGTTTCGCAGACCTGGAGACCTCCAACTTGCTAGCCAAAGGCTGGGGTGCAGCTCCCCTCAGCCTGCTCTCTGCCTCTCCACCTGCCTGAAACCTGGTGACTGACAATGGATGTGAAGGTGTAGATTTGAGCCACCACAAAGCTGGATCTCTGACAGGAGATGTACAGAGTTTGGCTTGGCACTCTGCATGGAACTGGACTTGACACTGTACAACAGAAATTTAACTGCTCAACAGCTTGTCAGAAGCTGAGCTCACTGCACAGCCTTGGGCCAGGCCTCTGGAAGGATGTCCATTGTTCCAGCACTAATATCTATATGTATATATAAATATATCATAGAATCATGGAATGGTGTGGGTTGGAAGGGACCTTAAAGCCCACCCAGTGCCAACCCCTGCCCTGGGCAGGGACACCTCCCACCAGACCAGGCTGCTCCAAGCCCCATCCAACCTGGCCTTGAACCCCTCCAGGAATGGGGCAGCCACAGCTTCTCTGGGCAACCTGGGCCAGGGGCTCACCACCATCACAGCAAAGAATTTCTTCCCCATATCTCATCTAAATCTCCCCTCTTTCAGTGTAAAACCATTCCCTCTCATCTCATGGCTCCCCTCCCTGATCCAGAGTCCCTCCCCAGCTTTTCTGGAGCCCCTTGAGGGACTGGAAGGGGCTCAAAGGTCTCCCCAGAGCCTTCTCTTCTCCAGGCTGAACCCCCCCAACTCTCAGCCTGTCCTCACAGCAGAGGGGCTCCAGCCCTCCCAGCATCTCTGGGGGCCTCCTCTGGCCCCGCTCCAACAGCTCCATGTCCTTCTGCTGTTGGTGCCCCAGTGCTGGAGGCAGCACTGCAGGTGGGGTCTCACTAGCACAGAGCAGAGGGGCAGAACCACCTCCCTCGCCCTGCTGCCCACACTGCTGGGGATGCAGCCCAGGATATAGAATCACAGAATGGTTTAGGTTGGAAAGGACCTTAAAGATCATCTAGTTCCAACCCCCTGCCATGGGCAGGGATACCTCCCACTAGACCATATATATGAATATATAGGGTGAAGTTCACTCTAAGGTTTAAGGGGCAGTTAAGGGACTTCACACAGAAGTGGGGCTCTGCAAAATACACTTTTACTTGAGCTGCTTTCAGAGGCTTTGGCTCCCAGCTCCTGTATTGATCCCCTCAGCTTCTAAATAACCCTCAATTCAATACAGTCATCAATGAAAAGTCTGCTACTGTGATAAATCACATGAATATTTACTCTGCCTTGTGTAAAATACATCTTTTGACTTATCAGGTGCTTTATATCCCCGTTCCCTGTCTAGTTCCTTCTGTCCTTCTCTTTATCTCTCACTGGGGGGGTTGTGGGGAGCCACTGACCCTTCCCTCAGCTCCAGCGAGCCGCAGTGAATTATCTGTGTTAAAACTCTCTTCCGTCAAGCTGCCAAATCTTTTGCATTAATCCTGAAAATTACAATTAATGAGTGCTAAGAGGATCTTTCCACCTTTGTGTATGGCTCTATTCAGTTGTAATGATCCCTGCTGCTCCGTCAGCATCTGAAGCCTCTTACGGTCACGGCTTTCAGCTCTCAGGCAGGGCAATGTGCTCAGGAAAAGGCAAAAAGCTGGTGGCAGTGGGGCTTCTTCCTTTTTTTGCTTGATATCTTGGTGTCAAGGATGGTCTAGACTGAAAATGGGAGAGATCTGAGTTAATAAGAGCCCATGGCCACCAAGTGTGGGATGTCTCCCCGATGCAAAAGGTCACCTCAACATTTCAGGAGTTTGAAGCCATTATTTGGATTCTCTGCGATCTGCTGGGAGGTGAAGGATGGGGCTGGGAATCAGGTTGCTCCAGGTCTACAGCTCCTCTGTGGCTGGCTAATATGACAACTTGATACAACTTTATACTGAGGCTCCAGGATTCAGTTTCCCAAGCTGTTAATGCAGCTACCTGAGGACTACCAAAAGTTAAAATTATGGTATTTTTAGTTATTGAGAACCAGAATCGGGAATCTCATTGACATGCAAATACATTATCCCTAAGTGTGAATTAGGGATCTCAATCGGATGTGGATCAATTAATCCCCTGATTGTGCACAGTGAAATACTTGAATTAATTGTTAAGATTTGAAGAGAGATCTGTTCACATTTTTTAGCACAGACTGGTGGCCAATCTCTCATGACAATCCCACCTCCACTTGAGCTGCTGAACAGTTCCAGGAAGGGTTTCTGGCCTTGATTTTTTCCCTTGGTGTGACCAGCAAAAAACTTTCTGGGTGTTTAACCTTCGCTCAGCAGTAACCAACTTACCTAGCCATTGGCAGTCGCTGGCGCTGGTTGATTCACTACTCAGAGAGAAACTAAAGTATCTCCTACAATTCAATGGTTTGCTAAGTCTTGTGCTCCTACTTTCACAAACCTCTTCATTGACATTTCCTCTTCAAGACTATTTATCTAATACACAATTCTTTTTTTTTTATCTCTGTGTGTTCACTTGACTCTAGTCTGAGTTTATACAAGCCACTTCACCATGAATGAAGCATTTGTGCATTTCCAGTTTTTCAGAACCAGAAATAACCCTGCAGAAATCACTAGAATTACACTGGGGGAAAAAGCAACAGATGTCACAGGAGAAACTAGGTTTATTTCTTTATTTCCTTAGAGAGGAAATGTTAGATAACTATCTGCTCCCCTGAGTTAATAATTTCCACTGTCTTCAGTGGAATTATTTCCCATTTGAACTAATAATTAAGTTAATCGTAATCTCTAGGTTTAATCTATAAATTCAGCTAGTAGTAGCTCTGTGAGGTTAAGCTCTTTTCTTTTCCTCTCACTTTTAAATGCTCTTTAAAAATCAGAGGATGCAAACACAATCCGAAGATTGGAGCAGCCCAATATCTACTCCCCCAAGTAGACACTCTGCTGGAGAGGTCTCTGTCTGTACAGGTGGGTACCTTCGGATGGACAGATATCTGAGCTGGACTGGGTTAACTGGAACAGCCAGGCAATCAGCAGTACAGAGCTGGTCAGGGGGGCACGTCCTCATACTATACATTCGCACAATTTCAAGCACTTAATGGACTTCTAATCTCAGCTGGGGACTAGAGCTGCTGCTGTCTCATAAAACTGTAACGATTTCAAGGCAAAGGGAGACATTTCACAGCAGTTATTGCTGACATTAGAAATGCCAGCTATGTCCATACACCATGTCCAGTGCTGCACACAGACGCAGGACGTAGCTCTGCTACCAGAAGTCATACAGCAGCGCTGGTCCAGCCTCTGCCAGGGCGTGACAGCCCTTAGCTCTGCCTGCAACAGTTCATCCTGCATTAGTTTGGCTATATCCACACTGCCGTGTGTTGTGTGATACTCACAGAACTACCTAGTCCTAATAAATCGCAAATCTTGTACAGGTAATGGAGGCTTTGTTAGGAAGAGAAAAAATGGAAGAAATTCAGTGTCAGGTCAGTGTTGGTCTGAAACTTATGAATAACACCCTCAGATCCCCCAGCACTAACGTCTTCCCCTTAGTGGAGTCATCTGCTGGGGTCACAAACACAACACTAGAAGAGCTGCATGATCATAGAGAAAAGGCCAAGTGTGGAAATAGCAGTATTCTAAGAGGTTTAATTTGCAGACACTTAAATACTAGATCTATGTGGGAAACAGGTGAGATGGTGTGCTACTGAAATATGTTGGATTTGGGAAGGGGCAGGAAAGAAAGCAGAAGTATCTTACATGTACAAAGATAGTGGGGCTTGTCTCAAAGAAATCCTGTCATTATAAAATGAGTTTTGTGCAACTTACTATGAAACAGTGCTTTGGCCTTTCTTGGGTGGAGATTGCAGATGTGCAGTGGCTTTCCTGAGCATTGAAGATCAGATGAGAGCAGGAGGTAGAGAAGAACACAGCATCTGTCTGAAACTGGTGGGTCCTGGGGAAGTGAGACAGAATTTGGCCAGTGGCTCCTGAACACAAGTTACCACCATGGCGATGGTGTGACACAAGTTGGGTGACAGATTTAACACGTCCTTTGATGCAAGAAGCCCTTGCAGCACAGAGCATCACTGTGACCACTGTTCCCAAAGGGAAACAGTGCTGTCTGTAAGATCACCAGCCTTCTTTAGCTCCGGGCACTAGTTGTTTGGGTTGTGAGGAATTCTTCCTCTGAGAGGGCAAAATTTACTCCTTCCTGTGAGCACACTGAAATGGCATTTGTGGATGGAGATGATGCTGGGATGCTAATAAAATCAGCGGAAAAACAGCATTTAGCAGCTGGGAGGGGAAAGAAACATTTTTTTCAGGAACACACAGACTCCTGCTTTGATGTTCCATTCAAGCCAAAGCAAGGGCATGTTTTAAATTCCCAATAATTTGAGTTTCTTTTTAAGTTCCCAAGCCTGGCTGAGCTCTTAAAGACAAGAGATCTTGCTCCTGGGGTTGGCTTTCCTAGGCAATCGCAGCTCTGCTCAGAATACTATTTAAATACCAATTATTGTAATTCTCGGCAGAAATATTACAGGCATTCAGATTTTTTTCTTAACAGCCAAAGGGAGACATTTCCAGCATCTATCAAACCTCTTTTATTTTAATCCACATTAAAATATCTTTCCAGAAGGACTGAGCAATGGAGTATAATTTATCATTATAGTTTAAAGATTTGTCATGGCTGCTCCATGCCAAGCCAACCTGTCTAGAGGTACCTTCTGGGGGCAGGAGGGATGGCTGGAGAGAGCAAAGGGTATTGAAGCTACTAAGTAATGGAGAGTAGGTAGGTGGGAAGCAGTAGAAGCAATATTCCATGCTTTCCTGCAAGAAGCAAATTGCCTGTCTCCCACATTGTGGGGAACACACCCAAATCTTCCTCTGATTTTATCCTGCAAGTGAGCAAGCAGGGCACAGCTTGCGACTCGGCTGGCAACCAGCGGGCATCAGTGAAGAGCTTCTGCCATGACGGTGGAGTCTCTCTCAGCAATGGTCACCCTTCCCGCGGGGCCTTGGTAGCCCTTCCACTTACACCGATTGAGGGGGAAAACCAGAATTATTTGGTACCTTGTCTGTTGAGACCCGCATCTGAACTGCAGTCTTCAGGAGGGTGATTGGGTCTGCTGTTGCCAAGAGACGGGACTGCTCCAAAGCTGTCATTTTTATTTCCCTCAACGGTTGCCATCAAATCAGGACAATTGCAATGAATGTGCTGGCATGAACATCAAGTTGGGGGTTCTGGGATGAAAGTTTTAGTTGTTATTAACAGCCAGTGCTATGAAGAATCAAAAAATAGACTGTTAGAGAAGAGCTGCTGTGTTATACAAAAAGAGATAGCCTCCAAGTTCACTCCTCAACCCAAGTGACTTCATGGACGTTGGCCATGAAGTGCAGCAGAGAAGCCTGCTCTGCTCCTTGCATGCAGACCCGTGGAGCTGCTGGTGTCCAAAGGAAACGGGGCTTGTGAGTCTGAGCTTTCCACCCAACCCTCTTTCACTGCCTCTTCCCCCACATAATCTCAGCCAGATAGCTGATCTCACCCAAATTTGGCAGAGGCAGAGGTTAAATATGAAGCTCATGCAGGTTTTGTGGGAATCAGGGTGATACCCCCACATTTCCGCCCCGCAGAGGGAAAGGGGCACCGTGAGTGAGCCAGAGGGGTCCCTGCGGTGTCGGGGGGCCAGGAATGCACAGGCCTTGCCCATCCCCACGGGGGGCTGGCACCTCCCAAAGCCCCGTGGGGACATTCCACCAGGCAGGGAGCCAGGTGTCCACAGGCACCAGGGAGCTCCAGGCTTTGAAGGAGGGAAAGGGCCTTCCAGGCACAGGGGCAAGTGCCATGTGGGGCAGGGAGAGGGCAGGGGACACAAATCCCTTGTTCATGCAACAACTTGTTATTTTAACATGATGAAGCAGCCAAAAATGGTGAATGCTAGTCCTGCTCCTGCTCGAAACGCCATCAGCAACCCCACCACCCCGCTCCTGGCGTGGGGGGACCAGTGCCGGTCCCCCGAGCCGCTTCCCAAGATAAGCAGAATCTATAGCTCAAGTTAAGCTAAAAGCTGTCTCTTTTCCTTCCTCTTCTTTCTTCAGCTGCACCCATTGTAAACGGAGCACAGCTGTGGTTCTGGCCCTCAGACTGTATAGGAGCTATAGCAAAGTGTTTAATGTATTCTTAGCTTTTAAAATACTATTCATCAGCTGCAATCAAAGAAGAGAGCCAGCATCATGTTGCCAGCCAAATTAATCACAGCTCCCCCGTCCCCCCCTCCACACACACAGTCACGTTGTGTGCATCAGTGGTGGTCTCAAGACCACAGTTTAGCAGACACTGGAAAAGGCCAAGGTGGTAAATGTAAATCCTGGCTGCTCTTAATCATGTTCGTAATGACCATGTCATCAATCATAGGCCTTCTCAAGTGCTCAGCAACCACAGCCCAGGGGTATATTTTTCAAAGAATTCAATTCAGCAAGGTCTCTCAAAAGCTGGGTCACCATTATTCCCACTCACACAGGAGGAGGGTTTCTTCTGATTGTCTGGCACTGACAGCACACGTAAGCTCAGCATCTCCCTCAAAAGTCTGACTGCGATGAGTAAAGTCAATAAAATTTATGCAACTCAAAATTTCACTGACCTTTAGAAGAAAACAAGCTAAGGAAAAACAAAACACATCAATAGACCAGATTGGGAAAAAAACAGCATTTCTGTCATCTCCTGGCTCTCGGTGTCTTTCACAAGGGACATGGTCAAAACACTTCAAAAATTCAGGCTTTCAAACTTCCTAAAAATGTTGGAACTTTGAGAACTAATGAGAATTTTAGTGGTTACAGATTTCTCCTACAGATCTCCAAAGGGCTCAAGACCTTCTGGCTATAGACACATAACACGGAGATCCTCATGTGAAACAAGCCACACACAAGTGGTAAACATCCCGAATTCCCAGAAACGGCACCAAAGCCACACGCAAGTCACCAAACCCCATCATTTCCCACCTGAGTGGCAATGGGTTGGGCACAGCCTTTCCACCGTGCCCTACTGCAAAGCCGATTGTGAAGCCCATCCATGAAAATCCTCGAGACATTCGGTGCTCCTTCTCGACACCGGTTGTGCAGGGCTGTAACAATGATTACATTTCACACCCGCGACAGAGCTGAATCAGACCTGTTTGATGCCACTGGAGGAGCTGATGGAAGCTTTAACACTTCGAGGAGAGTTCAAGATGATTTTACGGAAGCGCGCCTTGGGGAAATTGAAATGTCAAGCATAATCTGGCACTTGAAACATGAAGGAGAGAGACTTTTCATTTGTTTTCATCTGCATCTTCCCCTCCTCTGAACTGTACATGCTCCATTTCCCGCTCTTCCCTAAGCTTTCATTAGGCAATGCTGAAATCTGCCGGATTTGAGGAATCTCCAAGGATAAACAAGTATCTGGCATTAACCTGCTCTGTAAAAGTCAATTTGACATGTCTCACTATTCTTCCATTCTTGCTAGAGAAACTAGTCCAAAACAAGCTTTTCCCCTGTTACCTATCTTTTCCCATCCATTCATTTGATCTCTGGTGTAAGACTAGAGGATTACTGCTCACCAGTCCAACTCTTAATAGATACAGGTTTACTCGAAAAAAAAATTTACAGGCTTTTGATCTAGGTTTCAATCTGAGATGTGGTCTCTGGGGTTGCAGACACTCAATCCGGCAGCAGCGCCCCTTCAGCTGGGTCTTAGGAGCAGGCATGGGGCCATCGGAAAGACTGGGAAATGGGTGTGTTTGCTCTGCCCCTAAAATAGAAGCCCTCTCATAGCTGTCAACATGAGAAGTAACAACAGGAGTTGGCAAACAGACCTCTGCTAGGCGCAGCTCCTGGGAATGCTGATAATGCGTTCTTGGGAGATAAATTTTTAATTCTCCCCATCATCTGAGTAATTCCTGGTGAGACAGAGCACGGACCCCCACCATACACCGAATTGTTTCCACCAGGATCTTCCACGAGGCAGTGCTTACACATTGTATGGGGGGCATTTCTTGTGGCAACTTCACAACTTGGACTGAAGTTGACTTTTAGAGCAAAGTCAAAAGATCTTTCAATAAGATAGAAACACGTTAAATTCGGATATTCTGATATCTTTAAAAATATTCTCATTGCATAGCCATTATAAAATACAACTTAAGAGAGTCACACCAATAGGAAACATTTCAACTTTAAGAAAAGGGTTTCAATTCACTTGGAATAGGGTTTTAG
Source organism: Stercorarius parasiticus (assembly GCA_013396915.1). Classification (NCBI taxonomy): domain Eukaryota; kingdom Metazoa; phylum Chordata; class Aves; order Charadriiformes; family Stercorariidae; genus Stercorarius; species Stercorarius parasiticus. The sequence continues at coordinate 122,507 of VWZL01003094.1, forward strand.
TTTAGAGGTTTTGGACTGACATTTTTCAGGAAATTTTGGTTCAAGTGTTCAAATTTTCTGCCATGAGGAAAAAAGGGACTTTTCAGAACTCCCTACAATGTAAAAAGTACTCCCTCACAATGTAAAAAATCCATTTACAACAAGCCTTGGAAGTTACCTTAAGTGACCAATGCCACTTCCATCTTTGACAAGGAGTCACAAAGTATAGCACATTTAGTGTGAAAACCTGGCTGAGTTTTACCTAAAAACAGAGGCAGTAAAATCAGCAAAATTTCCTTTTAGCTCAACAGGACAATTTTAGGAAGTGTCACTTAAAAGCTCCCCTTGAAAAGCCCCTTCAGCAGCACCTGAGTGGCTCCTCTCCTCTGGGGGTGCTCGCTCCATCGAATGACCGGTGGGTTTGTGCGGCTCCAGCTGCAGCAGTGAATTATTTCAGGGCTACCCCGTGTCGCTGGATGCAGAGGCTTTACGCTGATGACTAATTTATGTCAGTGAAAGTGGATTGGATTTGAAACAAAACCCATTGATTTTACATCACGGCTTCACACTAGCCCTGCCACCAGAATTAATGCACAGCAAATGAAACCGTGGCTCCTCGGTCCTCTCTTGGCAGGGGAACGAGGCAGAGCCATCGCTCCCTGTACGCTGGGGCTCTCCTTCATCCTTGCTGGTGGCTCCAGAGGAATCACTGTTTAAGGGTGGTGCACATCAGGCCGAAACCCCAAAACTGGGCTTCATACATCATCCTGCCGCAACCCACGTCAGCAGTAGCTCAGAGCATTTGCCCAAGTCCTACAAAACCCAATGTTTCAGGGTGTTTCTGGAAACTATCAGCATGCAAAACCAGCAGCAATGACTTAGCATGGACCCCTACGTGTATGAGAAATGCTGGTGAGAACCCACCTAGGGGACAGAGATCAATGGAAGGATTTGAAGTCCCTGCACTGCCTTGCCTGGTGGCCACTACCCCCCTGCCGTGGTTTCCTCTCTGCTGGGGAAAAAGCCCCTCTCTGCGAAGCAGCAGGCTGTTTTACACAAGTGAAAAAAAAAAAAAAAGTCTTCTGGGTATCATTGGCAGGAATGGCCCTGGATGCAGTGCTTCACAGCTGTCTCGTGAAAGGGAAAAAATATAACCCACTTCACTGGTTAAGGATTGTATTCCTCCTTGTGGGTGGATAAGATATCTCTCAAGTGAGTGACTCTAGTATTTATTATGTCAGATTATACCACTTCAGTTACTGGTTCAGATTATAACAAAACTAGAAAAATAACCACTTACTAGATATTAATTTTATCTTACAGATTCTGTTGTAAATGGCATACAGGCCCCTATGTATATACTACAATCCTTAAAATAGCTCCATCTAAATGCAAATGTAGACCTCTGCCTAACACAGAGCTGAAAGCCTTCCCATTAACACGCCAAGAGATAGGGGAATTAATTTAATGCTTAAAAATTTCCAGGGATAAGAGGAATTTCTTCTGTTCATATCTAGCATCATTTTCTCTTCATGACCAAAGCACCCATAATATGATAATTTTTACCTTTTTCAAGCTTACTGAGGGAAAATGCAGTACAATCTCTCTCTAGAAATTACTTTACAGGCTATAGTCTATTGACCGGAGCGCAGGTATGTGTATACTTCGTAAGGGATGCCCACGGAAAGACAAAAGATGAAGATGACTACAGTGCAGGAAGGTTGTTGGGATTCAATTACTTGTCTTTGTAAACTAATCACAAGCGGAGATAGTGCTTGACAGCATTCATTTCTCACCAGCATCTTCCTTTCTACCTGCTCCTCTAAGCCCATCAAACACAGCAGGTCTCACTCTCTCTACCATAAATGCACACAAACACAGGGTGAGATACCGATTTCCCTTTGGAAGACTTTAGGGATCACTTGGTGGCACGTGGAAGGTGCTGGTCTCTGATACAATTACTATCCATGCTGTATCTGCAGGCATACCTGGCCTGGAAAGCAAGACACAGCCCTGTCTCAAAGCCTGCATGTCAGTGCAGCTCCTTTAGTGCCACAGGCTCTTGATGCCCCGCTGGCAGCTCCCAGCCGGGGGGTAGGGCAGGAGAGAGGGGAAGGATGCTGGTCTGCCTGTCCTCTGAAGCCTGCCATGGGAAACTGTCCTCTGCAAATGCATCTCCGTTCTGATTCCCAGGTGCCAGGCAGCAGCAGGCAGAAAACTGCCAGGCAGTCAGCTCTACTGCCTTCTGCTCATTGTAGGAATTGAATTCTTAGAAGTAGCTATATCCATTTGTATCAAAAAAGCACACAGTACATGGCAAATGTATCTCTCTCTTTCAATATTTATGAAACTTCACTAACTGCTTTTGTTAAACCGCGTGCCCTTCCACCAAAATATTTGTAATCCAAATTTGCTTTGCAAGAGTATTTTCAGAAAAAAGAAAGCAAGAGTCATGCACTTACTTGTACATGCATCTCAGTAGGACGAAGCATCCACCTTAGTACTCACACCATGAGGGTCTGGGATGGACCTCTCGGAAGCCACAAGACTGGAAACCACCACGTCCAGACGGAGAAACATCATGGTGAAAAGCTAGACAAGTGAAAGAAATATTCAAGCCACGTCCAACAGACTTGTGCGCTGAAGTATGTCTCTCTCTAAATCAGTTCAGAAACCAAACATGTTAATGACAACAAGGTTGTGTTGATATGAATGATAAATTGTTGTTGTGCTGACACAGAAAGCAGCGAGTTCCATCTCTGCAGGTTTGCTTTTGGATTTGGCCTCACAAGTCCCAGGATGAACTTACCGCAAGCGCCCCTGCAGCAGGACACCTGGGATGAGGAACTGATGTGTTTCTGCTCTCTGAAGTGTCTTTTACTTACATCGCGTAGCACTTCCCATTTGTTTCTTGGGTTTCTTATTTTCTGTCATTAGTAACAGTTTTGTGCCCATGCTGAACACGACTGGCTACTGAATCGATCCAAAGGTTACAGCTTTCGAGCTCTGCGAGGGTGCCAGAGCTAGCTCCTCTCATAAATATGTGCATTATTTTCAGAGTAATGAAGAAATTTCTTAAGCTCTTTTCTCTGTGGACCTAGTCCTGCCAGTGCCGGGTTATTTTCTGTGCAAGAACCCAGTGACTGAGTCCTTTGTGATTAATAATTTGCAAGATAATGCTCTAAATGGCACAAGAAAAGAAGATAACTTCTCACGGCAAAGGGATGTGCCTCAATTTAGGGAACTCTACAGCTCCCTGCTAACAGTGTCAATGTTGCCGAGCGTGGAGTTTCCTTTGGCAAAGCTAACGGGTCTGGCCTGGCCTTTGATCATCAGCAACAAATAATAGTGATTTAAAGAGACTTGTGAAATTTGGGCAACAAAAGACTCACTGCAGCTGTAAACTGATGAAGAGACCACTATAGCCTGAAAAGATGGTGTAAAACTCTACACATAAGTCACCGCCATAAAAACATCATTTTCCCCAAACAGCTTTTGTTACTTCATGAAATATGACACTTTTCAATGTATTCCTGTAATCTATAAAAGCTTTAGGAAATGTTGACATTACTGGCATTACTGATATTCCCATAGTAATTATTTGTCATAATAATTAAACAATATGGCACAAAATCTGGTGAAGGTTGTTCTTGATAACTAACCTTTTAGACTTAATTTACTTTCCACTCTTATAGAAAAAAAGGTCTCCTTTTAGAGTCTAAAAATTGCTGTTCTTCAAAACGTTCACTGGACTTAATATTAGCAAAGACATAAGGTGAAAGCAGGATTCTAGTTTCTCTGGAGCTTAGGTTTTGGGGCTTTTTTCCTTTTAACTATTTATTTAGCTGAAATTATATGAAATTATGAACTGAAATTGAAGACTGTACTCCATTTTCTACTCATTAGGAGATCGTATTTTCTTAATGGGAAGCTATTGTGGAAATCCTCCCTGATCCGTGGATTACAGACACTTGCTTTGCAACACACAGGAATTGGGCCTCTCCCCATTCTCCTCAGTTTTGGGCCTCATGGATTCCAGGTTTGGCTCCACTGTAGAGTCAAAAGTACATCATAAAGCCTTTCAAACAGTCATTGCAAAGCACTCCAGCTTTACTAACAAGAACTCTTATTTATACCCAGGATCTAAGCTTGAAGGGATCTTGAAACATCAGAAGTAGCTGGTGAGAGCTTGAGACATTTTCAATGAGATGTGGGAGATAAAAAGAAGATACAGGAAAACCACAGGATAAAAGCTAAAGGAGAAAAGTAATCCCAAAATAGCTCTGTTTGGAGTGTTCTTCTGGAAGAGTTATTATACTGTTCAGTATGGCAAAACATCAAAGAGGGAATATTTCAACCAAATTACTTGTGAGCTGAATTTCTCATCTTCTTCCAGATCATCACAACTTGCTGGTCTTCTTAACTTGGCCCTGTGGTCAAACATGGAAGTGTAAAGCTCAAGAGGAGAGGGCTTTCTCATGCATCCAGCCTAGGAAACACAAGGACAGAAGCAGAAGTGTTGAAGATGCAGCTGCCCTTTCCCAGAAATACTGCCATTCCCTCATATCCCCACATCACTATTTCCTGTAGCATTTTGAACACTGGTACGTTCCTCTGCAAGGGCCTTCCCTCTTCTTCCCATTTGCACACATGTGTGGGCCCCAGTCCAGCAGCAAGAACCTACCCCCAGTTCCCCCCACGTCTCACTGATACCCCTTGGACTGTCAATGGACCTTTTGTCAGGGATCTTTGCTGGCTCCAGGCCTTGATGAGGAACTGGCCAAACTCCCATAAATAGGATTTTCCTCTAGTGCTGCAGATCAGTGGCGTTTTATTTATTTCAAGAAGTTCTAGTTGTGGCTTTAAGCATGTGATATTATGGATCAAGCTAAGAAAGCAATTTCAGATTATAGCCTGGGACATTTTCAGAAGTGGACTTAAACGGCTTTTCACCAGTGCAGATCCTGCCTCTTTGCATCCACGGTTCCTCCTCGTGCCCCCCACTGCCTCTCTCTCTCCCATACCCCTGCGCTCATAGAACAAGTCCTTGAGATTAACCACAATATGATTACATTTTAATTGAGGCCAGCTTAGTGTGGGGACATCCTTTTAACTCAGGAGGCCTCAATTCCACAGAACCATAATGAACTAATAATGAATGTGCTAAAGTCATTAAATCAAAATTCATAAAAGGGTGAATATTGCTTTCTTTTATAATAAAGCAATTAAAATCCCATATACTATAATAGATACTACTAAGGTGCACTAAGTGTTCTTTAAGGAGGTTAGTGTTTAATGCCACCACACACGAATTTGGGGATCTTTTTCAAAATAAGACTGCTACACTATTAATAGATGATCAGAACTCTTTTCATGTCTTCTTTTGTTCAGCATTATTGCCTGCTTTAAGAAATATGGGCATGATTTCATTAGTAGGTTTTGTAGAATAGTTCTAATAAATCATGACTTGCAGTATAAGTAACTAACTTTCAAGCAGCGAAGCATAGTACCATTACAGATATGCTACTTTTCGACTTGGGTTCTTTCGCTGTTCCTTTCCTCATGACATCCCCTTCCCATCTCTCATGCTCTGTTCCTTGGGGATTAATTTACAGTAGCAGAGAAAGCATGAGATGGGGACATCTGACTTTGCAAATCGTGCCTGGCTAGGGGAAAAGTAGTGCAGAAAAATGCGTATCCTGATTTATGACCATCTGTCTCTTCATGGAGTCTTTGTTCCAAGGGAAACACAAGTGAGAAGCCCTGTGTTGTTTTAACTGTGGACCTCATCGCCACAGGTGTTGGAAAGCCAAGGGTTATATGTGGACTCAGAGATGGAAAAGGCCAGTTAACAGACACGTCTTTTGCTGCATGTTAACCACGGTAGTCAGGACACATCTTTTGGTTCATATGGTCTCTAACCTGCTGCTCAGAGGGAGTTGCTGGTGTGTGCTGGGGAAGACAGCTATGCAGAAGCACACAAAACCAGGGCAGGCTCAGAGCGGTGTACATGAGCCCCTGGTCCCTGTCCCCTTGGCCCTGCCACAGCACTTCCCAGCTCTACTCATTTCTGCTCAGCCCTTGCAAAGTAGCTGCTGCCAAAGACAGACCCTTGGGAGAGCCAGACCTCTTGGTACCTGCACAGCAGAGGCCCCTGCTGCCCAAAGCTCATGTTCCCACCTTGAAGAGCCCCTTCCCTGAAGGGCTACAAGCCACCCATGCAACAGCTGAGAAGACACAAGAGACACAAAGAGATTGGGATCAGACAAACCAGTCCGCAGCAGAACCAGAAACATCACTAACCCTGTGCCGGTGCCTGCTGCGCCAGAGCTCGTTGTCTACTGGAGGCCTTTCGCGTCCATCCAGGCAAAAAAAAATAAATCATTACTGTGCACCAAATGGTTGGGATCTAAACATTAGACAGTTTATTGTTACTCACAAATTCACACAAGAAACAAATGTTCTTCCTTCTAACGACACGGTCACGGAAACCCAAGACTTTGAAGAGAGCTCAGGAAGAGAGACCAATGGAAAGCGTGTCCCAGGGCAGGCGGGCATGTGTGCCTGTATGAAAGAGAAGAACAGACTGGCAGAAAAAGAATTATTAAACAGTACATGGTAGAGTAGGGGATTATCTGGAGAACATGATACAAGAACAGACAGATTAAAGGAACACTAAATATTTATTACAAAGTCCTTCATACCATATGCAATAATACATACTGTAGCTCCTACTGAATAATATAGGCCACAGCCAGTTGCTGAGATTGCTCTCTAAGTTGGATAAAATAGAATTAGAGGCTTTTATCCACTGGAGACCATGCGCTGTTATACATAATAATCAAAATCACTCAGAAAAGAGAGAGAAATAGCTCAGTGATCATTGTAACTACATGAGATGAGACACATGTCCAGGTTACTGCAGGCCTCTGCCCGTCACAGAAGGGTGGGAAGGGACCAGGTGATCGCAGCCCTTTTTGTCCCCAAATGTTGGTGCTAGTGGAAGGGACGAGCCCAAAAGGAACCAAGGACTTCAGCCCATAAAGGAACCAAAACTGGGGGCTCCCGGTGAGCCCGTGGGCTCTGCAACAGGCCACGAGCCAGTTTGGCTTTAGGATAAGGTACAGCATGCTTTAGGGACAGCTGAAATTATTCTGGTTCTGTATTTCTGTACGTGGGTTGCTGCAGGAGTGCATTAGCACACTATTCAGACAGTCCCGCTCTAGAGTTAGCAAGGTACAAAACACTTGATTGCAACCCAGCAGTTTGTCTCAGGAGCCTGTTTCTTCTGTTCCACGTACACCAGGCCCTTTCAGCAGGCAGAGGGGGTGCGCTTCTGGCTTCCCTGAGTAGGTTAAAAGGGAATTTACTTACATGGAAAACCTCCTTGCTGTGGCAAATTAGCCCTTGACATCAGTTCATGTCTAACATGTTATACACAGGCAGGAAAACAGAGGATTGTCAAAACAGAAGTAACCTGTCATCATCATGCAGTTGTTTTGCATCTCCTTTCCAGAGCTGAGCCCCTTGTGTTGGTGTCACAGCATGGCCAGAAACTTCCACCAAAATAAGATTTCCATTGATTTGGTTAATGTTCATCAAAACCAAAGAGGTCCTTTTCACTTGTGGGGAAGGTGAGCAAAGGGCTTGGGATGCAAACTTTCAGGATTGGGACTTCCTAACCAGGTACAGTGATTTTTTTCAGAACTGCTGCGCATTACTAGGTACCATCAGAGAGGTAACTGGCATGGCAGTAAGGTGGAAAACACCACAACCCTGGGCTGCCAACATAAGCCATAATAGCTAAAATTAAAGGGCCAGATTCTCCTCTGCCTCAAATCCAAAGATAGTATCTAGTTTATTGGCATTTAGCAGAGTAAACCTTCCGCTCTTGGAGTGCTATTCCCCTATTTACTTTTGGAGGGCTTGCACAGGCAGTTCCCACCAGCACCGGCAGAAATTACCCAGAGCAATCCACCATGAACTGAAGAGAGCGCGGATCCCTCGGAGTGTTGTATTTCTCAGTTTCTCATACATACCGAGGAGAGCATAGCTGATTCACCGCAGGAAACCCAGGTGCTGAATTCATCTAACAAGCTGCTTAAAACTCTAAACAGATGTTTCTGTGTCTTTCCTGCTTCTTGAGCAGCCTGTGTGGAAGCACTAGCAGATTTACAATAGAGCAGATGCACGAACCATACATGCTTTAATATCAGGGCCTGAGTCATTGGAAAATGGTTTATGACTACTGTGTGTGCATATAATTTGAGCAATGTGCCGTAGGGATATAAGATAAACTTTGTCCATAATGGAAATGTAGATTGACCAGGCTAGAGCCAGAGCAAAGGCAGCAAAACTCACACTGAAACTGAAAATTATACCTGTCTTGGTACGTTCCCCGCTCCTGCAATGACTCATGAAAATGTAGATTAGGTATTTAGGCTGGATCTCATCCAGGGCCCAGAGAGGTGTACAAAACAACTCATTGATTTCAATGGATATATTATCAGGGTCCTTAACTTTCCAAAGATTATGGAAGGATCATAAATAGACCACTAAACAGGCAGAGAGTTATTAAATCCTGGATAGGCTAATTCTCACTTACACTCCCTCTTTTTTTATACTCTCAGAGCAGTAAAATCGTGTTTCAGTGGCCGCAATTTCTGACTGCAGCACCACCAAGCCCCACAGTCCACAAGGGTTATGAAACTGGCTTGAAGAGCAGACACAAGTTAAATAAACATTCCTGGAATTATTGCATTTTCCTGGTGTTTCCTGACCCTTTAGGACTTACTACTTGCAACTTTTTACGTGAACTACTACTTTTACAGGAAGAAGTGAAATCTGAGATTCTGATGTGCTCAGATAACTTCAGGAGCTGAGCTTTAACGAGAAATACCAGTACCTGACTTCTAGGTTAGAGGCAGCAAATCCGACCTGAGATGACAACATCCCAATAGCTGCACCATGGCGCTGGGATAGGACAGACATACTTGTGGTTCCAGCTGGCCCAGTGAATTGCCCTCAGCATGCCTTGTTGGTTTCCTTCTTGATAAGGCTGGACCTCCTGGACTGTTAGGATTATTTAAATGCTTTAACAGTGGTTCTTAAGGAACCTAGGAGACAAGCACAGTAAGATAAATCAGCCAACCACAAGCCCACAGCTCTAAAGTGGTTTTGGAAAAGTGTACATTTCAAAATTGATTTCCCCCCCTCCCAATCTGCCCACGGATCAAGACATGCGATGAGGATGAGCCTTTACAATATCATCCTGATACTGTAAAAAAACCCCGATTTCAAGGAAATTGGAGGTGGAGGTTGAAGTCCCAAAGACTCAAACCTTCTGAAGGTGTGGAGCACCTGAACATGTGGTCTTCTGGGTGGGGACGATCCAAATTACTGCTGCTGCTGTAAGAAACTGTAATACCATACTGACCATGAGTATCAGAGAATCCTCAAGGAAAGTTTCAAACACACCGATGCCCAAGAACCTCTTGGTTAATACACCCAAGACAGACTTATTTTCTCAGATAATGGGTAGTACTAGCCAGTTATTAATCCTTTAGAGTGTAAATTGGGTTTTCTAGGTACCATAGACATCACTGACAGGGAAGTCACTGAAGCCTGGCACCAGGGATTGCAGGAGAAATCTTGCTCTCATGGCAGTGCAGGGGAACTCTGTCCCTGCCTCTCATGGGGACATGATTTCACAGACAGCTTTGCACAGGCAGCGAGCCTTGCTCCCCAGCCAGCCTAGAGATCCCCCCCGAAGTGCACGCAGACACAATGGAGAAAACAGGAGCTGAGAGAAAACAAATACATCTGTCCAGTATTGGTACAGCAGCGTTCAGAGGCCTTTCTGTAGACAGAGGATTTCCGTAATGAGAAATAACCACAGATAACTGACAGCCAGGAGAGCTCTCCTGCTGCCTGAGAGCTGTTTCAGGATGATAGCTGGCATCTGCCAGAAGGCAAAAAGCTCATGCTCTGCCTCTCTCCTCAAAGACCTCATGGCTTCCTACCAACCCCAGGTTAGCTCAGGTTTGCTCACCTGGGGCAGCATTTGAGAGGCTGATGAAGGTGATGGATAAGTCCAGAACTGGCGCCGTGCCAAGGGGCGTACACCAGGCAGCACGCTTGCCATTGCGTCTGGAGATGTTCTGCCTGTTCAAACCTTTCATGCAGAATCACTTACGTGTCTTCCCTGCTTCTGTATTCAGCAGGGAGCTGTTTTCTTCATTTAAAAGGCTGGGTAACATGCTGCTGCTAAAGTGCAGTCGTGATGCAGCAGAGTTCACCTTTCTCCTGTGCTGTCTCTGGCAAGGGGAGCACGGGGTCCTCCTCAGAAGCTGAGCAGGGCTGTGCTCAGTGAGTGCTTGGCTCCTCCGGGGCAGGCATCGCAGCTCCCAGGAGCACACTTGGAGAGTGGGGGACACAAAGCATGCACTTTCAGCTCCACACAATGCTGGTTGAGATCTACATTCCCAGTGTTATCTTCGCACTCTCGTGAAGTGCAATTACCTCCTCATTTCGCAGCTCTTTGTGGCCATTTAATCTCTCCCATTTTGTTTCTGACATCTCCAATAATCCAACCCTGACACTCCTTATAGATACTGCAATTACGATACAGAGCAGCTCTTGACAGGATGAGTTTTATTTTGCTTCCATCCTGTAACGCTCAAGCCACCAGGCATGGCTACAGGAAATGGCAAAAGAAACCATCACTGACGATTTATATGGGTCCCCAGCAGACAGTGACAGTGCTATATATCTGTCTTGGCCAATTAGATGCCTGGAAGATACCCAGAATAGGCCAGCCGAGGTAGAATTTACATGTGTTTCTGTTTTCAGTAAGAACTCAGATGTGATTTTCCCTTTCTTTCCTTATATTTAGGTCAGAGACTTTGCTGTTGCCACTCTCCTGCCTTCCCACCCCACGACACACACTCGCAACTGGGGGAACCACTCCTCAGGTTTCGACATGCCCATGATGGTGAGGAGCACGGTGCAAGACATCAGAAGCAGAACAGTTCCCAAAACAGCCTCGACAAGTGGGCTTTTTGCTTCAGCCATCACAGAAATGGGCCAAGGAGTCAGCAACACCTTCTGACTGACCCTGAGGATAATTAATTGGCTTGCGGAAAACATCTCCACACAATGCAAGGCAACATCAGACATTCTTCACTACTCTCCCAGCTCCCGATATATGCCGGGATGTGTCATATTATCCTTTTTTCTTGCCAAGAAACTACAACCTCCAGTTGCTGCAGCAGAATCCAAAGGGACCGTTGGCTCACTATAAAAACTGAATGGGCCTCATGGTAACCCTGACAGCTAATGTATTAAGGCCTTGCATCCTCCTTATACCATCTGCAGCAAAAACTAAGCCCAGCAAGTATATACACAGATTCAAGTATAAGGGGTTTCCTGATCTTTGGTGTCAGTTAATCCCTAGCTAAGGTGAGATCTCAGAAATAATTGAATCCTTCCAGAACCGGTTTGATTTGTAAGAGGGCTAAAGGATTTAGGCATTCTACTGCCACTGAGATTGTTTATACCTTATTTATATAACATTAATCCCACGCTTTGAGACTTGTAGTTACCTGCAGGAATCAGGAGGGATTATTTTCCCCTGCTGATGCACAACTTCTGTTTTCAGCTGCCCCCTTGTTTTCTGGCTCTCCTCCAAAGGGGTTAGTTTTAAACTCATCCTCAAACCTGGAGTAAGGCAAGACTCATTCCTACCTAGTGTGTGGGATTTGTAGCAAGTCAAATCTCAGCCTTCAGCACTACCAGTCCGCGCAGAGCATCACGCTGGAGCTGGCCCTGACCTCAGCATTTGCTGAGAACCAAAGGGCCTCTCTAAGAGAGGACATCACGCCCCGCCTTACCTGTATTTAGAATCACAGAATGTGTTGGGTTGGAAGGGTCCTCTAAAGGTCATCTAGTCCAACCCCCCTGCACTAAGCAGGGACATCTTCAACTAGATCAGGTTGCTCAGAGCCTCATCAAGCCTGGCCTTGAATGCCTCCAGGGATGGGGCCTCCACCACCTCTCTGGGCAACCTGGGCCAGTGTCTCACCACCCTTGTTGTAAAGAACTTCTTCCTAATGTCTAATCTAATCCTGCCCTGCTCTAGTTTAAACCATTGCCCCTCGTCCTATTGCTACATGCCCTTGCAAACAGCCCCTCCCCAGCTTTCTTGTAGGCTCCCTTCAGGGACTGGAAGGCCACTATAAGGTCTGCTCGTAGCCTTCTCTTCTCCAGGCTGAACAACCCCAACTCTCGCAGCCTGTCTTTATAGGAGAGGGGCTCCAGCCCTCAGATCATCTTCGTGGCCCTCCTCTGGACCCGCTCCAATAGGTCCATGTCCTTCCTGTGCTGAGGGCTCCAGAGCTGGACACAGTACTCCAGGTGGGATCTCACGGGAGCAGAGTAGAGGGGGAGAATCACCTCTCTGGATCTGCTGGCCACGGTTTATCCCTCTGCAAGGCAGTTCCATGCACCATCCAGTCCCTCTGCACCTGGGAGCTGCAGACAGGGCTTAAAGACACCTTTTGGAGGGGCTCAAGGAGGCATTTTCTACTGCGGCTCAGAAGAGGTGTGGGGGCCCGTGGCTGATGAGGAGCTGGGAGAAGAGGCAGAGCCTAACAGCTGTTTCTCAGCCAAGCAGTCATGCTCTCTTCAGGTGACCTTGAACACATGCCGTCAGCAGCACACTTGGAAAATCCACTCTGCAGTGAGGATAATTAAACCAACCCACCTCACAGGTGTTGGGGAGGCTTCTCCTCCAGAGTGATTTGTGACTGTCATAGCACAGCGTACATGCAATGAGGGAGTAGGATTTGTGCAAGAGGAGCTCAGCTGAGATTAGCACCTCCAGGGCCCCATCCAAGAGATGGATAAGAGACCACGCCTGCCTTTGGGAATATCTAATCCAAGACAACAGGGCTCCAAATTAACAGAAAAAAGAAGCTCTACCTGTACCTTAACAGAAGGTATCTTAATAGATGCAGTGACATAAGGGTGATCGCTTTTCCTTTTGTAGTGGTAAATGTAGCAGTGTCCTTGTCTATGTTCCTTAAAATCAGGCCAAGTATTATTTTTAAGGACCTAATGAGTAGATACTTGCGGCATATCCTGAAGATGCAAAGAACGTATAGAGCTAGTGGGTATTAAGGAAACCTCACAAGACCATATTAATCTTCAGAGGGATGTATGTATACTAGATGTATTTGTTGCCAATATTATGACTGGACTAGTTACAGCAGTGTGAAGTTTGCTTTCTTCTCGCCCTTATTATAGTTCAACAAACTAATCCCTTTATTGATGATATAATGTGCAACCCTGTGCTAACAAATTATTTACTATGTGCAATTGATTTCTGCTGCTGTAATCACTAGACACAAATATCTTCTGTATCATTGCTCTGTAGAAAAATATGCTTTCCAGCAAGATTATATAGAGTAATAGCATGATTATTCAGCTTCTATAAAGTTATCTATCTGCTTAACCTCTGTGCAGCCTTTACAGCAGGTTTATACAGATATGCTTCAGAAATTTATCCACCTACACTTTGTAAAACACCTTGTTAAACCACCTTCCATCTCAGCCTGAGGATGAACTTCCGACTACTTCATAGAGAGGGCTGCGTCTAAGAGTAATTGCTTAATTTAGGAGAGCCAGCCAGCTTCCCTTTTTAATGATATTACTCTTCCAAAGTGAATTTCACACAGGTAAAAGTCTCAAATCAGCAGCTCTGTGGACTGGACTCCTCACCTGAATACAAACCCAGTAAAAGGAGCAGCACAGATTTCCCCTGTGATTGAAATCTGAGCTCAGCTGAAGGTAATTTGCCCCCTGCACCAACTCAGATCTCAAGTTTTATTCTGGGAGGATGGACAAGGTGTGCAAATTAATGAGCCACTGCATCTACAGGCTCTTGTCCAGTAGGACCGTGTCAGCGTTCCCTCCACAGGCCTTTCGGATGCTTTTGTCCCGCTGCCCCAAAAAAAGTGGGTACTTCCAACCTGTTGGTCAATATTTGGTCCAAGGGGAGAATTAAAGGAAATAAGCAGCCCCTGGTTTGAAGTGATGGTAAACAGCCATTGACGTCGCATCCCTTGCACAGTGTCCAAGCTCTGTTAATTAACCTGCTTTGCCTGCTCCACAACGATTCTAGATGAAGAAAGGTTTGCTGGTAGGAAGCATTTCTCACCAGCTCCCAAGCACAGAGTTGGATGATATCCCCCTCCTAACCGCGCTGGAAGCCGGCTCTCAGGCCCGCTTGGAACAGCATCACTAGTGCCACAAAGCAAAGAGGCAGCTGCTCCGGTGTGACGTTTCTATAGATCTCCGAGGATCGGCACCTCGACTGGCAGCGGCAGCACAGACAGGATGGTTTACTGCAGCTGAGGATCCAGCCCCTGTTGTTTATCCTGCCGTATAAAACTGTCTTGTAAAGGTCATTATTTGCCCTGCTTGTGTTTGTCACGAGGCCATTTTGCTCCGGTGATTTCCGATGTGACTGATAAGCACTCGTGCCTGAAGTGTTGCAGATTCACAGCCCCTAGACACTCCCAGGTAGAACAGTTACACACCAATCAAAAGCAAATGCCTTTCAATCACAAGAAGAGAAACGTTTCTACTGCATTATGCACATTATGCACATTATGCTCCTGCTCCAAGACTATTGCAACCGTACGTGCCACTCAGCCACTTTCTGCTCTCTTCTCAGAAAGGGAAGCGCAGGAGAAACAGTTCCACCCTTTATCATTGCAGAAACAGCTATTATTTAAATCAGCTACAGCCAGAAGGATGATTTGGACCCTCTATAAATGTAAAATATAAACCACCAATTCACCTCCAAGGTATCAAACTGAATCTGATCCAGGATCACACAGACACAGGAAGTCCCACCATTCAAAATACACTTAGAAATCTATAGAACACAAGCCATCTACTCATCGCAAAGCTGTCTCAGAAAAATTTCCCCTTTTCCTGAAGCAAACCTGTCTGCCACTGGTACCTCTACAGCTAATGGTGCCTGGGATGCCCCGCTGTGATACCCACAACCAGCCTTTCAGGAGAGAAATCAAAAGCTCATTAGCATCTCCTCTGTGCAAGGCAGCCCAGTTGATAAAGATCTCACTCGTTTCTGGTTTGCCTGGGCTTGGTGCTGAGCTGAGAGCGATCCCTCTTCTATCTGCTAGTGTCACCACGTGCACAACTGGTCCAGAGTCAGCCAGCAAGGCAAAAATAGCAAAACACCGAGTTACCTGAAGGTTTTTAGGTGAACTTGGCTCAATGTGACTGCACTGAGTAGGGGAGGGATGGCACCAGGCCCTTCACCGGCAGATCTGAGTGGGTGGTGACAGCTGCCACGGGGAGTGACAAGTGGGAGGAAAGGTTGGGTCCAGGAGGCCCTTCACACCTCGTGTTCTGGCTGCAGTGTCACCAGGTGAATGCAGACACCTGGGTCAGATGGAGCAAAGCCCTTGAGCACATGCTTCAGCTCATCCCAGCTCACCCTGGGTGCTACAGCATGCGCTTATCTCCAAGCGCACCAGTAAGCCCTCAGGAACATCATGCAGCAAGAACTGAACACACACGTCCTTCCTGATGATCCCCCTCAACAGGAATAAGAGCAATCCATAATGATGGGAAAAAAATGGGCCATTTTGCTTTTTATATACACGTGGATGAGCAGTTGGTGCAATTAACTCTGCTTTGAAAAAACAAGGTTTTCAGTGAGGAATGTTGTTTCTGCTTCTAATTTTAAGACGTTCAGTGATGCATTCAGGACAGTGGTATGCACCTAGTGAGTGATACACACATGCTCACACACTCCGTTTGTCTGACAAAGGAAGCCACCAATAATTGCTGAGCCTGAGAGTACGAATTGTTTCTTGAAAGGAACTAAGAGACCTTGAGAGCACTAAGGAAAATAAAACTCAACTGGGAAAGACAGTAAACTGACAGTTTTCCATGCAAAGATGTCTCTCACACTCTTAATTGCAGAGATTGCTTCTGATTACATCGGGTAGCACCAGGAAATAGGTTACTCTGCAGGAGGAGGTGACAAAATAAGCAGAATTCAAGCCACAGTATCTTTGATCTAGATTCTGGTTCATCAAGACTCTCATTTCTGACAAAATCAGAAAAATTTGCATCATCGCACGGCAACACCACCATAAACGTGCATAAACGTGCCTACTTCATCCACACTGGCCTCTGCCTCAGGCCCTGCTGCTCCTCTTGGGCACCACAATGATGACCAAACTGGAAAGCTAGTGTACAAAACAGAGCAAAAAATCTACTGGTTAAAACAGGTGGAGCTGCAGGATTGTCGTTCCTCTGAGGGATGGGTGGAGAAAGCAAGAACATGAGATAAAAACAACGTTATATACTAGGTCCTGAGAAAGAACTCGGCCTTCATACAACTTCAGATTTGAAAATCAGTCAGCATGGCTGCGATATATTTAGGAGAAAGGCAGGTGCTTACCTGGGATAAGCAAAGACACAGCCAGCTTCCTTCCCTGCCATCGGTACAGACAAGCATGAGGATGAGCTGGGTGAAGATCAGGTTTGTGATATGGGCACACCTCTTTCTTTTGTTTGTTCTGGCATGGGAATACTCCTCTTCGTAAACATTCCTGTAAAGAAACAACAAAGAAATATGGAGAGGGCATCTGGCTTTCCTTTTACAGCCAGTGAAATTATATCCAGGATGGAAAGCAGTGCCATGAACTCACAGCGAAAGAGCACCTTGACTTGGTCATGGCCATAAGAGGCTTGTCTGGATGCATCCACTTCTTCAGGACATGAGCTGAGCATCTCAGAGACAGAAATTGGCCTAAAAGTCTGAAAAGCCAGAGGCACCAGCAGCTTGCACAGCCTGCCTGGCATTACCACAGGCAAGAGTCTATTATTTGACTAAATTTTTTTAACACAAACCATAAGCTCAAGGGCTTCAGTAAGTGGGTGCCCTCCTTAGGGCACATTTGAGAAAGCTGATTTTCACACAGCACCTTGGGAAATGGAGAGAACTCAGTTAATGCTTTTTTTCCTTTTTCCCTTCTCTGTCTTTGTCTCTTCTTTTTTCCTCCTAAGTTGCTGCAATTTCTAAGAACCGCGACAAAGGCATCAAACACTCACCTTTTCAGGGCCAAGTGCTTCTCCCCAGCACTCCCGTGCAGCAGGCTGGGGATGGCATTTATAGACACTTAGCTGACATATCTTGTATGATTAACACTTAAGGAAGGTCTGCTTCCTAGCTCAAAAAAAAGTTCAAGTATGTTGTCAACTCCGTTTTTGTTTTAATTCCACACTAGCCCTGCAAAACCATGTGAATCAAAAGCAACCTCGCACTCTGCCTCCCTGGCACACAGACCTCACCCTGCACCTCTTCCAATGACTAAGTCTAACCAATTAACGTAATCTGCTCTAAAGAAAGGTTATTCCCGCCCCCTTCTAGAGGCAAGGTAGGACATACCCAGATGAACAACCCCACAGACAGAGAGAAAAGCACATTGAACAGACACCAAAAGACCAACAGGCCAGGGAGATTTAGTAAATACCAGTATTTTCTTAGTAATAGCCTGATTTTTGATGCTGCTGCATTTAAATCCCTTTTGGTGTTCAGATCTGCATAGGAGTTTCTGAAGAAGTACCACTGGAAAGTGGCTTATGAACAGCAGAAAGTCCCAGGGTCAGATAAAAACCATCCACATGTGCACGTCGGGGGGAAGGGGGGCTGCCTGGGATAAAGGAGGAAATTAAAACTGTAGAATATGAAATTATATCCAGTGTCCTGCATGATTCCAGGGTTGCCGAGTTGAAGGCAATGAATAAATAAGGGAAATTCAAACCCAAGCAAATCTCTAGGATGAGACAAAATTCATTCCAGGGTGTTAGAGCAGATTTGAGGAAGGAAATGTGTGTGCCAACAGCAATTACTATGGAGAACTCGCTGAGCACAAGTCTAGAAGACTGGAAAATTGGAAAATAACAAACCAAATGTGGTATCAATATGCAAAAAATGAGAGCAAGCCCAGCACAGGAAATTACAGCGCTATCAGCTTAATATTCATTACATATAGGAAAACGCAAGGTCCCCATTGTATACAAGAGTGTAATTAAATCAAGGGGTTCTGCTGAAATCAACTGCTTGTGATGTTTATGAATTAGCAGCAGATTCAAAATGCAGCCGCAGCCTTAGCATTCAGCCTGGGGCCTGGTATTATTTGTTACAATCTATAAACCAGCCCTGGTGAGAAGTTTCCTCCTAGATAGTGTAAATTTAAAATCTCCTGCTCAGAGGTTTGGGGTTTTTTTTTTGCTCTGCATGTGATTCAGTGCAGAGGAGGATTAGCACAAACAGGCCATCTGAGGACAGTGTCTGGGGGAAAATGTAATGGGCTGATTTACTGATTAGTGCTTATTTGTTTGCTGTTTAGAGCAACAGCAGTGAAACATATCTCTTTTTCCTCCTGCTTCTGCCCCCTTTTCTCCACAGCAGTAACATCTGCAGTTATCCCTGTATTTCCTCACGGAGCTGAGAAGCGGTGCCAGACATTCATTACCTTTCAAAGGGTTGTCGCTTGATGCCTGCGGAAACACACTCTCCCACTCCTCCCGCTGCACTCCCACTGCATGGCTTGCGAAGTTGCGTGGGGTTTTACCTTCAAAGCCACTGCCAAGCTTTGCAAGAGGAGCGAGGGCAACGTTACCCATCCCAGGCTTGTCAGCTGAACCAGCAAGGCTCTGGTGGTCCCATCAGAGGCCAGAGCCATGAGGATTTATATCAAGACCTCCACCGCTGGGCAAGTGGCTTCAGTAGACTCTGAATCAGGATCCCAGGTCCTGGGAAATACCAAGGATGCAGCTCAGCGTTCAGATGAGCTAAATGTGTTCGGTCAGGCCAGGTGCCCCAAGTGATGTACATTAATCCTCACCTGCTTCTTCTCTGCAAGGAACATGTAGAAATGTTAATAAATATTTCAAAAACTCCTACAGTGCACCTAGCTTTCAGAAATGCATTCCACAATACTTTACTGCCCTTAATAACCTCCAAGAAAAATTATGAATGAACACAAAGAGCCTATTTTAAATGTGCAGTTGCAAATACCAGACAGGATTTTGAAGCACAGCAAGCTGTGCCAGAGAGAAAATATAAGTCTCTTCACTTTCATCACAAGTTTCTTACATCAATAAAACATATGGAGAAATTACACAGAACATTACTGTGTTTTTTAACTCAAAGTGAGATCTTTGAGGAAATACCCTCTTTGAATCTCTGTATTTACACCATCAACACTGCATAAAAAAGCTCGCCATTCGTTTATAATGAGTTAAAATGAAAAGCCCTCAACAGCCCAAACCCAGAAAGGATTTAAAATATAGACCCTGATTCCAAGCCCCATTTTGACATTTAATTCCATCCCCAACTTTTACCCCAAAACTTGGCAATATGGAGAAAAAAGGAAATCTAATAGATGCAACGGTCAACTCTGTGCTTGCTGTCTCTCTTCTGCCAAGAGAACTTGGGTTTTCTTAAACCTTTGAGTCATTCTCTTTTTGACTTAGCTTTTAAAGAACAGTTTAAAGTAGATTTTGAAACCCACAGCTGATTTCAGGGACACCTGACAGAAGAAGAAAGGCCCCAAAGGAACATGTGTGCATATATATATTTATGCATGTGAAGAAAGCAAGCAGCTGGCCAGGAAAGCTGCCTAGACATAGGTAACGACCACCTCCATGAGGGAAAGGCTAGTGCTTCATCAGGACTCAGAGGGTACCAAAAGTCAACGTCTCCTCAGCTGGTGGCTCTGGGAACCGCACAGTATTTGTGCGTATTGGTGTGCATCCCTTCCACCCACACAGAGGTGTGGATCCGGTAACACAACAGGCTCCACAGAGGAAGGCAAGAGGGGAGCGCCGTGCTCAGATAAGAGCTGTAGATTAAACACGCTCGGGTGGGAGGCAGGGAATTGTGCTTTTCTAACCAAAGACCTGAAATTCAAGTGAAATCTGTTTGTCCTACTCACCTTCATCAATATTAATAGGTCAGACATCACCTGTGGAGAGCCAGCCAGTCCTTTGAGGCTTATATGGATTTTGCTGATTGCCAGGTTGTAATGAGTCTCTGGTGCGAGCGGCTGAGCCACAGTTCCCTATGTGTGCAGACCGAACAGGAACCGAGAGAAAGCGACTGCAGCGTGTCCTGGCCAGAGGTCATCACAGAATCATAGAATGTTTAGAGTTGGAAGGGACCTTAAAGATTACCTCATTCCACCCCCCTGCCCTGGACAGGGACACCTCCCACCAGACCAGGCTGCTCCAAGCCCCGTCCAACCTGGCCTTGAACCCCTCCAGGGATGGGGCAGCCACAGCTTCTCTGGGCAACCTGGGACAGGGGCTCACCACCCTCACAGCAAAGAATTTCTTCCCCATATCTCATCTAAATCTCCCCCCTTTCAGTTTAAAACTGCCCTCCCCTCGTCCCATGGCTCCCCTCCCTGATCCAGAGTCCCTCCCCATCTCTCCTGGAGCCCCTTGAGGGCCTGGAAGGGGCTCTAAGGTCTCCCCGGAGCCTTCTCTTCTCCAGGCTGAACCCCCCCAACTCTCTCAGCCTGTCCTCATAGGAGAGGTGTTCCAACCTTCTGATCATCTTTGTGGTCTCTTATGGACTTGGTCCAGACTGGCTACAAGGACAGGCAGAAAAGTCAACAAGTGAAGAAAGGACCATTGCTCATGGTCGCTTCCGGGCACCGAGGGGTCTCTGATGGGCTCAGCCCTGTTCCAGCTCCCCTCCTCCCTACAAAGACCTGGACTGAGGCACCGAGGGCAGTTTTGGCAGCAGCTCGTATAGTGCTGACGGAACATGGCTTAGTTAAAATTCACCTGACGAGGAGGAAATGAAAAATCCTCAAGGCCACAGATTAAAAATTGTGACTTGATAGAACAACAATTTATAAATAGAAAGAACTATTTCCTGCAAAAATCCTGTGGACTGAATATTGGAAACTAATTAGTAGACTGAATCACCAGAAAAAATGATGTTTTCCTGTTACTCACAAGAAGATATGACTTTTTTAGCACTTTTCCTTTAGCACTGGTGATCAGCACAACCCCGTGGGGGCTCCACAGCCCCTCCTTGGTTGCATTTCCTTCCTATTCCAATAAAACACAGTAAGGAAAGGTCAAAATTCATCATTAGCCATTCCTGCTACAGCACCAGTAGCTGCACACTGTCTTTTCCCTCCAGATTATGCCATCATAGAGCAGGAGGGTAGGAGTGCACCTAAAATGCTTTGCTAAAAAAAGCAGCTCTATCCAAGAGAACTTTGAAGCACAGACTTCCTCACTAAATTCATTAAAAAAAAAGAATAGCAGCCAGCCTAAGCAGACTTTTGTACAACCCACGTGGAGACAAGAACCTCAGGGTTCCCAGCCTGGAGACAAAGCATGGAAGCGAACCCCGTGCAGGCCAACACACAGCCTGGCCATCGCTCGCGTGTCATTTGAACTGCTTGAGTGGGATCTCTCTCCATAAAGTCTTGGCTTCAGCTAGCAGAGAAATCAACTCCAGCATCAGTGCCATAGTGCCGCAATACATTAAAGAAGCAAAAAATCATCACAAAATCAAGTTCTCAGAACAGTTAAGTCCCAAATTTGCAGGTTGCAGAGCCCTTTCCCCTGTGGCTCTGCACCCGCTACAAGAGCACATGAGCAAAAAGTGTCACTCGCTCCCAGTTCTGAACAAAAGCCAAGTTCCCAAGTGGTTGCAACACGGATGGATCTTTCTGGAGCAACTCTGGCTGTACTGTCCAGCTGTTTGTTATCTCTGAGGACATGCACAAAGCATGACCCACACTGCAGCATTCCCCAGGCACTGGTGGGAACAGCCCTGGGACAACACACAGAGCAACTGGGAACCAGAAAAAACTTCAGAGAAAGGGGAGGAGGCTGCAGAGCTCTTCCGAACAGACAGGGAGAGACGGGCTGCAATGGACTACATGGGTTGGTCTCAATCCTGAGGTCTCTTTGGACATCCTAATCTAGCTGTGACCTAGGGCTGTTCCCAGAAGCCATCACACCACTCCCCAAGGTCACCATCCGCTCCAGTTAGCCAGCTAAGCAACCCGATTCTCCCAGTTCCCCGCAGAAATCAGTGTGATGAGATACAACACAGTCCTACAAAATGCCCCAGTCGAGTGTAGGGCTGTGCAGAGAAGGCAGTGTTCTTTTATTACCAAATTAACTTTAAAAAACCCCATCCATTTCACTTTCCACATCAAAGATAATAATCTCCATGTAAAAGAGAGGGTTGATGAAAAAAGAGGTACTTAGAAAACACATTTTAAAATTTAAAACACTACTAGCACTGATTCTTCTTGCTTGTAAAGAACTCTGGCTTTTTGTCTTATAAAGTACTCCAAGATCTCATTTGCAAACTACCACTGCTACCTACTCAGATTTTTTTGCTGGCTGCTCACTTACTCTTTGGGGATTTCATATTCTTCTAAATTTTGTAAATGGCCACTAAAGTGGAGATGAACATTATAAAATACGTTTCAATCACCCTCACAATTTAGACTAATTCATTGGCAACCGTACAAAATGCTATTTACAAGGTACTTCCATCAGCTGGTATCTGGCATTAAGTATTTTGAATCAATCTACCGTCATTTTCATCTCTTATTTTTCATACAAGGGAAATTATTGATCGAAGCTTTTCAGCCTCATTTAATATACTGGAATAGGCTTTAAATTTTCCCATGTAAACCTCAGTGGAGATTAGCAACTCTGTCTTGCTTAATGCAACACAAATCAGTCTCCCCAATGAGACCACAATATTGTACATGACATCATGACCATTTACTAGTTGATGGGCCCTGAGACAGGCACCTGCTAGAAACCCCCCAGGGACTCCGCACTCGAGTTTGGTTTGAGCTTCCAGGCAAACTTGGTGTCTTAAAGGGAAAAATGGTGCCTTCACCTCTCAGAGGCCATCACAGTATTGCAGGGTCGTACCTGGGATGGATTTGTGGGGAGGACGACTTTATTTCCCATTGCTCCTATCAAGTTTGCATTCAGTTTTTGAATCGCATTCAATTTTGCATTCAGTTGCTATTGCGATGGGTGTGTTCAAAACACTAGATTAGATTTGTGTACGTTGAGGACAGAGAGCTTGGCTGAATTTTGATGAACTCATTCTTGAATAAATAAGCAAAACATCACTGAATAAGATACTCAGCCAGCTTCAATAAATACATATGGTAGCAAAACAGCCAGCTAGACAAACAGAATATATCACACTGGAACGAGCACTGATGATTTTGTAATGACTCCGGCAGCTTTCAGTATATTAGATACTACTGTAAAAAACAACATGCAAATGTCTGAGTCCAGTTTACAGTAAAAAACAAGTTACGCTCGTGTTACCAAAGCAGCAGTCAGTGAGTAATACCGCGCAGCATGCACCCATCTCCCTTATCAAATTTAGTCTAGAGCTAATTGGCAAGCGCTGGCACAGGAGTGCTGCTGGGTGCGCTCTGCTGGGCGATGCTGCCCCAGGCTGCGGGCCTCCCATGCCACCACAGTAAAACTGTGCATTGGAGATCCTGTTGGATAAGGACATCAGGATGGATTGAGCAGGAATACAAAAGTGTTTTCTTGGGAGGAAACAAGACTGCAAATGCTATTACAGCCGAAGCCCAACACAAGATAAAAGTGCTTTGAGCTGCTGTGGCATCCACGATATTGCATTCGATGCAAAACAAGAGAGAATGAATGTGCTCAAGGGCTGAACTTCTCGTGGTCCATTTCATGGACTAATTTGTGTGCAGGCTGATACTTTCAGTATGTTTCTGTACTAACGGAGAATAATCATAGGGTAAGTAGAGCAAGGTAAGTACATATGCTGCCATTGTTTTCTTGCAGCATAATAGCATCATCAATGAAGCCTGAATGCAGCCCAATTAGCATACAGTAATTAGAATCACTGCTGCTTTTTCATTTACTTTTGCACACCATGACAAGGTGTTGGTTGCAGTATGCAGGGCTGCAGTCCTATAGATAATGCCAATTGTGCAAAGCATGTATCCTATTGTCTCATCAGAAGAAACAAGAGAGATGTTAAACCGCCTTAAGCTGCTAAAATTTCAATTTTGGCCTGACTCAGGAAAGTCTCCAGCTTACCCAAAGAATATCTAAGCACAGGCTGTGTTCCCAAGGGACAAGCATACCTGTAACACACGTTGCCTTTAAAGGCAAATGGAAGCTTTAATGAAAAATACGATTTTCAAAAAGACATTATCTTTTACCCTGTAACTTTTAACACCTTGTTGACTGCTGCTTAGAGCTTAGACAAGCCTCAGTAACTTGGGTGAAGAAACCCTGTGCATTTGTCCTGTTTTGTTACACGTCTGCCCTCAGATCGAGCAGATGGAGGATATTTGGAGAGGGCTCTCTCAGAGCGGCCAGTAACCAGGCATTTGCTGAAGTGTGGCTCACTGTGGACTATTTATAACCCATCCACCACTGAAGAGTCTCTTAATGCTTCTCCAGACTTAAATGGCTAACTTTTATGGCCCATTTATGGCCTATTTCAACAAAGCAGTTAAACATGTTCCAGGACTGGTATCTATATGTAAATAAAGGAAGTTGTGCTTGGCCGGCACCCAGGCTCCCCATCCCCACCACCCCTGCTGGCAAGCTGGCCTGCACAGCCCGGAGCCTCAAAGCCACCCACACCGGACTTGGGGCACCAAGGCTGGGGAGCAGCACCCTCCCGACAGCTCTGCATGAGGCTCACCGATCAGCATCCCCTTTTCCCCTTGAAATCCATCCTGCAACACCAGAAACCCAATGGCAGCACCACAGCCCCTACCTGTGGCATCTCCTCTGCTGCTCCGAGGGCTTGCAGCACAGGCCCTACCTCACACCAAGCGTCACGCCAACCAAACACGGTTTAATTAGCATTTATACCAAGGCTGGAAAGTCAGAGGTTAATGCATTGGTCTGGAGGAGCTTAAAAACCAGCATGTTTTTAATGTGTTTTGTTCATACACCCCACAGGAGAAGGCGACCACATCGGCCAGGGTGGAGGACACGGTACTTTCTATGACTGGAAATGATGATACAGCAAGAAAGGGCATATAAGGAGAAGTATTACATAAGATGTAGGTTTTATAAGCTTTATAAAGACTCTCTTAGCACTTGTTAGTGGCAGGAACCTCCCCAAGCGCCAACAGGTCTGAAACGGGAAGGACAGAAAAGTGCCTTCCATTTAAAGAAATGGGCTGTGAACGTGCTGTCAATGTCTGTGATTCTTTTTATTGATTTACAGTGTGTAAGCCATAAATCATTCTACCTTTTACTGAGACTATAACTATGCATCACTCTGTCAGGGAAACTCTTCAAATTTTAAGGGGGACGTGTAAGAAAACAGACTTCTCTCATCGACTGGGCTAGATGAGCTGCAGCAGCCAAGGCTAGATTTAACACATGCGGTGGGGTGGGTTCGTATAGGAAAAACACTTAATCTGAACAGGGGCCCATATCTGCTGCTTTTTATCTCTTCCAGGATTCATCTTCGGCTACAAGGGGACAGGGAAGTCATCCGCCCCCTCTGCGGGGGGAGTGCTGTGTCCAGTTCTGGGCTCCCCAGTTCAAGAAGGACAGGGAACTGCTGGAGAGGGGACAGCAAAGGGCTACAAAGATGATCAAGGGATTCGAACATCTCTCTTACGAAGAAAGGCTGAGGGACTTGAGTCTTTTTGGTCTGGAAAAAAGACAACTGAGGGGGGATCTTATCAACACTTATAAATACTTAAAGGGTGGGTGTCAGGAGGATGGGGCCAGGCTCTTTTCAGGGGTGCCCGACAAGAGGTAACGGGCACAAACTTGAACATAGGAAATTACATCTCAACATGAGGAGGAACTTCTTTCCTGTGAGGGTGGCAGAGCCCTGGCACAGGCTGCCCAGAGAGGTGGTGGAGTCTCCTTCTCCGAGACATTCCAAACCCGCCTGGATGCGTTCCTGTGCCACCTGCTGTGCGTGACCCTGCTCTGGCAGGGGGTTGGACCGGATGATCTCCAGAGGTGCCTTCCAACCCCACCATTCTGTGATTCTGGGAGATGCAAGCCATACTTTCATTTGCAGGAACTACACAGGGGTGTGCTTCTGTTGCAGAGCAGGTCACCAGGGCACCCCAGCTGCAGAAGTGCCTCTGATAGCACCAGACCAGCATGGCAGAAGCAGCATTTGTCCTGAAGGTGGATCTGCCCATTGCAGCAACACTATCCACTCCGCCAGAATCTTAAAATAATAAAAATGTATCAATCCTGTTTTACAACAGATTTCAGGAGAAATTCCTATGTTTAATGAAATTATAGACAAATTTCCAGCTGGCTTCAGTTTGAAAAAGGATCCCACCTACTCTTCCCGGCTCTCAAGAAGAAGCCCTACAGAATTAGATAGTTCAGGTTTGGTTCATCCACAGCATTCAGCAGCTATGTTCTTGCTACAAAAATCTTACCTGAAGGCCAAGACTCAGCTAAAGACTCTACAAAATCCAACTGCTTTCTGCAGAACTCCCCCAGGTTGTCTCCCAGCAAAGTCATGAAGACCTCCTCTGCCTTGGGAGCAGCACTAAGCCATAACGATTTTCGGGTGCTCCATGAAACTGGGATCAGTGTGGACTTCACCCATAAAGGGAGCTTGCAGAGCACTTAACTGGCACTAAGAACTCTTCCTCCCTTGGTAGATCCTGTCAAGCTTGGGTTGTTTTATGTTTTAAAAAACCTTGCTGATCTGCCTCTTAAGGCACTTCATTCTTTGTATGCTAATTTAAGCCCAAAGGCAAAAATGCATTCTTCTTTAGCAAAAGATGTACACACCTTCCTGAATCCAGTTCGGTATCATGAGTCTTGCACAGGTGTAAAATTAAGGGTGTGATTTAGTGCTTTGCTGAGGAAGGACTGCTTGCTGCATGAGCACAAGGCTTGCTGGATTGGGACCTCGCTGCTTTAAGGTTTTCTGATTAAACATCCCCACCGGATTACACTGCAGGAGGCTCCGAAGAGCAGTTCTCTGCCAGAGTGAAGCAACTGGGATAATTCAGCTCTTTTGCTTGCTCAGGGCTGATCACTGAAGGGGCAGAAATTAATTTCCTATAAACACAGGCATATTTTTTACACTACCTTGGCAAATGCAGTTGTAAAGAAGCCATTACAGGAGCTGATCTTTATGATGCGTGACTTTGGCTTGTCCCAACAGGGGATATTTTATGAGGCATTTACATAAACATATACAAATCAAAACGGCCAGCTGTGCTCCTGTACCTGCAATGTATAGATACTGCAGCTTATTCCAGGTCTACCCAGTCAGCCACCCCAAAGTGAGTGTCTGGGATGGACAAACTGAAGCCATCCCCACTCCCAAAACTACGAGACTTTGCGTAGCTGTCTAAGCACACAGCTCGGCCCACTGAGGCACTCGGAAATAAACAAACTATCAGATTCCCTACGATGTCTGTATGTGGGGATACTGTTCAGGCAGGACTCCACTACGGTCCCTCTAACAGACATTAAGTTAACACAGTTGGCCCAGGACTTACCTGAAGTGGAGGTTTCAGAGTCTTTCTCGTTATATTTTGGGCATTGCTTGGTGGAAATTCAATGGTCAGAAAATGTTACCACCATGTCAGGACGAGAAACAGTGTAGGGATGACACTGACAACACACTTTCTCTTGGAAGACCCGGATGGTGCAGGACTTCATTTTTAGACCTCAGTATCTAGAATTCAGTGCCTAAAATCACTCCTTTGTTCCTTAAATTCGCAAACATTTACTCAGCTTGGTCACCTTGGCCAAGGGCAGGTAAGGAGCCAGAGGCAGAACTCGAGTCACTGATTTCTGCCTTGCTGTTTCCTCCATTCACCTTCTCAACTTCCATCTCCCTCAGGAACCCTTCTCTTTATCTTAGTTGGCATTGGCCAGTTGGCCAACTCTTTTTCACTTACTACTGCTATTTTCTTTCAAAACATCAATCTTGGGCAGCTGACGTCAGTTCAAACACACACATGCCTTTGCCAGGATTCAGTCTTCAACTCGAACAGTTGCCTCCCCACCAGGCAGCTGCAAGTACCCAGACCGCTTTTACGCTGTGCCCTCAAGCCAAGGGTGCTCCAGCACGGCAGCGTTTCCATCCTTTCCACTCCTCTGCTGGTGCATGTGGAAAACCAGGCTCCTCGCAGGGGAAAGGGAAAACTGCTGATTCAACTAAACACTGGAGGCAGGGGGAGATGTCTCTGAAGGCTCGTGTCAGGCCAGGCTTAGCAGCTGATTTGAGGTGAATTAAGTTCTCTGCCTCCTGTTTATTTCTTTAAATGACAGAGGGCCCCTTTGTACTTCCCGGTCAGGCTTGTTAGGCTTATATCTGGCAATGATTCGTATTGATTTGACAGGCTTCCTCATGCTCACAGATCTACTCTGACCACTGAGAGTTGTTTAATTACAACAAATAGAAAAAGAATTTCTGGGAACCTAGAAGATCCATCTCAAAGGATCCAAATAAGAATTAATGCAGAAAAGCAGAGCAGTTCTGCAAAGTTACACCGGAACTTCTTAACAGAAAAAACAGTTACTCTAAAGAGTAGTAGATCCGACAAAAAACAGCCTTCCACTACATGATCTTATAGAGATACTCTTTCCCACCTCAAAGCCATGGAAAACATATTGCAGCTGGATGCCCCTTCCCAGGGAGGGGATCCTCTACAAGTGAATTAACATCCCGGCTCTGCACCCTCCTGATCTCTCACCTCCCAGGCAAACACACACGTCTCTTACACAGTACTTCCAGGGTGTTCACCAGGCCTGGTCTGAGAAGTACCTGGACAAGGAGGACTAGCAGGCTGGTGCCTGCTCCACAGCATGTGGCATGTTCAAGCCTCTTCTCTCTTCCCCCAGCTAAACTATAGCTACACTCATCCTATTTGATCCCTGTTAATATATATAAAATCTCAGACCAGCTGCTCCCTGAGCATTCAGGAAATGACAGCTAAAGTCTATTCAAGAAACTACATTCAATGGATGGGGAGAGAAAAAACACATTGCTTTGAAAGCATGGCCTGATTTCCTCTCCATTTCCATCAAACGGAGTGTTCCAAACTCTTCTACTATTTCACTAGCTTCTGAAATAAGGTCACCTCCTTGAATAAGCTGTGTTTGATTTCAGCAGGCTATGCAGCCTGATCAATACAACTGTCCCTCCTCTCCACCTCTCGGGGGCTGTTCTCATTTGCTTGAAACTGCATCTGAACTGCTCCTGTTTCTTCATCACCTGGAAGACCTATATATATTACAGAGGACCACTCTTCCCTTTGTCTGCTGCTCCAGAGAAAGCTTAGGCCAGCTTAGACTGACCTTGTCATCTGTAGTAAGATTGTTAACCAGTTATCTAGCCTTTCGATTACTCGTTTAAAGAATGGTAATTGGCTCCCTAGAAGGTCTTAGTATCCCAAAGGTATATAAGAGTGGGCTGAGGAGGAAAAGAGCTTGCTGCACTGCAGGTTGGAGCTCTCACCGTCTTCCAGAGGCTTTCCAGAACCAGACTCTTGGTGCTCAGCATGAGGAAGGACCAGCCAGGTCTGCTTTGGGACAGGATCCGACTAGCAAAGAACACAAGATAGGGTGGGACAACAGGTATCTGGAGGAAGATTGCTAATTTTGGCATTTGTAAGCCAAAAGGAGATTCCTCATCTGTAGCCACAGCCCTATAGCTGGATGCTTCCCCATGCAGAAACAACACAGAAAACTCACACACCTCTTGCCTTGCATTTATGCTGTATTTTAGGCGTTGAACATGCTTTGTCCAATTTCTGTTTGAGGTGCACAGTGAATTTAGAGAAAGATTAAGGTAGCAGCTTGTCTGGATTTCTAGGACTGAAGCACTCCAGTGCTCCCCTGCTGATGAATTCTTTCCTCTTGCCCTCCAACCTGGCTCTGACTGATCCATGGAGACAGGCTCAGATATGTACAAATGTCAGACCACTAAGCTTGATTATACTTTATAAATGCCACAGTGGGACAAAGGGAAGCCTCTCCCTCCTCACGAGCTATTGTCTTTAACTGGATTCAAGAGTCAGCCTGGAAAGCACCACTGGTTCAAAATCATTCACCTAACAACTAGGTTAATTTGAAGTTGGGAATCTGAAAGCTTTCATATCAGTTTGCTGCTACAAAACAAACCCAGCCCACCCTTTCAGCAGCCGAGTGCTCAGAACACAGCATCAGTTCAAAAGGCACTCAATGGTATTCTCATCCATCATTTTCTGTCCCTTTATTCATTTCTTTTTCCCAAACTGGTGGATATTGATTACCCAGTCTACTGACTTGCATAGATCAATACCTGTTTTCAGAAGAATATTGTGCAAAGGTAAAGAAATTAGTTTATTTTGTAATGGGGAAGAAACAGAGTGTCAATCAGACCTTTGGACTTTCCCGTCAAGGCAGTGCAGTGCTCCATGCTAAAGTACAAAAATATGAGACAGCAGAAATATGCCAGGCTGGTAGGAAAAGAGACTCGTGTTTTATAGGAAAGGAGGCAGAAAGGGAAGAGGAATGGAAGCATTGCAGTGGAGACGCTGCCCATCCTGAGTTTGCCCCCTAAAGACCTACCAGTCATGTCTGCTTTTCCTGCCACATCTTTTCCTTTCCTGTAGCACAGAAAACATGGCCCTTGGCTTCGCAGTGATGAGCAATTTGTGGTTTCACCTGGAGCAGTGAGGAAAGTGATGCTTTTTTCAGTCATATGCACAGCAGTTAATTAGACCCCACCTATATACTGCTGCAGGGTAATCAAAACCCAGCAGAACTTGAGGCTGAAATGTTCACATGTACCTAATTACCAATAAAAATCAACAAGAAATGGAAGCTGACATCCCACAGATACCTTAAATTTCAACCTTAGCATCCGAACCACAGGTTATGAGCATTCAATAGCATTATGAGAAGATCTTGTAATGAGATCTCGGTATTGAG
Organism: Stercorarius parasiticus; assembly: GCA_013396915.1. NCBI lineage: Eukaryota > Metazoa > Chordata > Aves > Charadriiformes > Stercorariidae > Stercorarius > Stercorarius parasiticus. The sequence goes on from VWZL01003094.1 coordinate 153,536, forward strand.
AACAGGTATTGATCTTGTCACTGCCAAGACCTGTTCCCAGCTGTATGAGGCTGTTTACCAGCACATGTGAAGAGACAGGCTTTCTCTGAAGAGTTTGGTCATCTACACTAACAAAGGCGGTGATGTGCTGGTAATCTCCATAATAACGAAGCAGAGTTCACATAGAGACACAATTCTTTATAACTGACTAAGCAAGTTTCATAAGAAAAGGGATCTTCCCCCAAAGTTTAGTACAAACGCCAGGACATTTTCCTGAACTTACGTGTTCCTACCAGCTTCCCTTGTAACCAAGTTATTTGTTGAATTTCTATCTTGGCATCACATAGCCTGGGAGCAGCCAGCCCCAGGAGACACAAGCTTTGCTTCTTTAACAAGCTCTTGCAGAGGAAAGCCTTTCCAAGATCAGTGTTTGCAGTCACAGCAGCAAAAGTCACTGGACTGCCCACCTCTTTTCCTTGGAAATGGCAAAGGGACCACGGGAAAAAAAAACAGTACCTAGAATTGGATACCATAAAATGAAAATCTTCACCTGGCCCAGGTGCTCACGGGAAATTATGCTTCTGCTGAGAAATTCTTTGGGTCCCCCTAGGCACAGCTACTTTCATCTTTAATTTGCATCTCCTGTCCAGACTTGACTTTCCTTAGCATCAGTGTCATACTGGTACGGCATTTCTATTACTCTTAAACTGTATGCCCCCCTACGTGGTACAGCCTGTGCAACTGCTCTGTACTGCACTCCAATTAAACTGCATACCGAGAACATGTTGACATTGTTAAGGTTAATGACCTAATGATGAGCACCAGGAAACAGGTTTGCAATAAAATGGTCTGTACTTATTGCTTCCATGATGAATGCGAACAATATGTTGGACTGGGAACAATATGTTAAACAATATGTTGTGGTTTATCAATGTCACGGTGCAGCGCTGCCGCGGTGGCTGCTGTCTGGTGATCCTCAGGAGGGTCACTTTGAAATGAACACAAGAATTGATCAGTTCTCGCAGGGGAGGAATGGGTAGTACCAACCAGAAGGAAGGAAGGAAGAGGAGAGCCTGATCCTGCCCAGCTCAGGATCATCAGGAACTGTGAGCCAGATCTGGCATGGAAACACAGATTTGTTACACCTGCCACTAGAAATGAACCACCTTCTAAAAGGCTGAGTTAAAATAATACAAGGACTAGAATTTAATATAAGTCAGATTTGGTGCCCCTGAGAAACAGGCACAACAAAAGCAGACATTAATACAGAGGAACGACTCAGCTGTTATGTGAATGGATATAAAAAATTTAAGAGCTGAAAAACAGACCTTCTAAAGAAGTATTTTTCTTCTTCAGGGAAAAGTTTAATTTCTTGTTGGGGGGAAAGATACCTTTCATCCTAAAAAGTCTTGCTTGGAAAAGCAACAGCAGGGCCATGGTGCAGGAGATGCAGAATCTCAAGGGGCTGCTCTGTACATCTCCAGGGCACAGCCACAGAAGAGCCTGGGGACAAGTCAGCTGCTGCCACCCGTCTTTTGCGACTGCCTGTCCAACACCAACAAAACCCCCCAGGAGCAGCACCCACAACACAAACTCCCAAAACTGAGTTAATTAGAGCCACATTAGCATCACACAGTGCAGAAACCAGGGCACGCAGCTCAGCAGCGTGACTCTCCAGCAGCAAGAGCCACCTCTGCTGCTGCCTGCTTTCAGCAAAGCCAGGGACCAGAGGGAAGCACTGTGCTAATGGTAAAATGCTCATGCAAGCCATCAGTTGGGCAAATAATCAAATCTTCTGCACAGTCCAGGTAGAAAGTTCAAGCTTGCAACCTTCATAAACAGAGGAACACTGAACATGAGATGAAGCAATGCTCAGCTTAGCAAAAAAAACCCAAACAAAACCAAAACACTGCTTCACATCAATACAAATAAACTTATTTTTCAAATTAAGAGAAACAGAGATAAACATACAATTAACATCCTATTAGGCAAAAGTTAGTCCTCAATTTTACAACCTCAGTGTGCAAAACCCTTAACTAAGAAGAGCAGAGGCAACTTGACGTACTCACCAAACAAACCCTCCACATACACCCACTCCCTCCCCAGCCCCACACACTGTGGCAAGACAAATCTGAAGCGTCCTTTGGGCTCCTCCCCTCCACCCACACCACCCAGCTGGAGCAGAATTACAATATGGGTGATTTCACTGTATTAAAGGACTTCTGAGGGCTCCTTAAGCGCTGTGAGCTTGGTGTCAGTGTCAAAAGTTTGGCTTTTAGCAGATGTCAGCAGTGAAAGATAGCAACCAGGCTTCCTTGTTGCTAGAAGTAGGTGGCAATTTTAGCAGAAGGAAATATCTACATCTGGAAATAATCTGTGACCCCTTTGGCAAAAGCTGTCAATGAAATAGTTTGCTGAGGCACTTCTAATCTCACCGCAAAAGTGAAGCAAGACTGGTAGAGACTGTCCAGGCGGATTCAGGGGCTCAGGGAAGATGGACAAGGTTTTAGACACCTCAGTCCCGCAATAGGAGAGGGGAGGGCTTCTCCAGGAAGAATGTGTCCTTAAATCCCCATTGACAATAAAAAGACACTAACTCCTTAACTGAATTAAGTATGTAATATTTGACCGTGCGAACACCTCCCCCTCCCCACAGATGCTCTGTGTGTCAAGGGCTTGTCTGAATTTATTTGCAGCTCTTGTCTTCCTAACAAAGGAGAAATATTTAGAGCATCGGACTGGGAGTCAAGAGCCTGTGTTTCTGCCCTTAGGTCTGAGTTAAGAAAAATCATTTAGCTCAGTGATCCAGGAAAATGAGTGCCCTACATTTTGGCAGTAAAGCTGGATAACAGTTTCAAATGTTCATCTAATAGGTCTTGGGCTCCTTGGTCACTTAGGAGCTTTGAAAATGTTATTCTGCATCTACCAGCGTGAGATGGATTTTATGCACGGCTGTCTTCAATGCATTTGAAGCCTTCCTATGAAAAGTTCCCCATTAACATCTTTCATTTAGGTTCTTGTCTGGAAGTCAAGCTTTCACTGAAGCTCTGGTTCAGTGTCAGGTACGGAGGTGCTGGCTGTAGCTCTGTGCTCTTTAAGAGACATGGGCTCACTAACATCAAGCGTGTAGGTTTTTTCACCTTGGTATCAGAGTGGTAAATTTTTCATATCTGACTCACAAAGTAAAGAAAAAATTGCATTCAGTGTAGAGAAAGTGTACTCTTTGTCAATACCAATCAAGTTTTAGAGCAAACAATTTAATTACAAATGAAAGAACACAACAAAACCCAAGGAAAACTAGTACTTCCCCACATGCAAGAACATGTCAATTTGTTTCTAACTCATTTTGACTGGTGATATATCCTATATGATCTCCAAAAGTCATTCAGGTATTTAGAATGATGTTAAGCTGAAACAAAGGCTTGGAAAGACTCTGGCTTTATGGAATGAATTTCAAAACCATATGCAGGGATTTCGTTGTGTGACTCCCATTAAAAATCAGTAGGTTCCTGGAGGCTAAAGTCCTTGAAAACTGACCTCTGCCAATTTGAAGCTGTCTGTGCCATCACATTAAAAAGTTGCAATGCTTATAGGTTAATGGCAAAAGCCTCTGATGAGAACAAATAAGCTTAAAAAATGCCAAGCCAGAAATCACCTTGCTTCTATTGCTCTGGAAATACAAAGCCAGCTAATTGAAGCTCTGATTCTGCATAATTCTTGAAAAAACCTGCATCCAGTTTGAGCTCCTGTCTGTCCTGAAGTCCACAGGCTTTCATCCTTTGGAGGTCTTTTTATTTCCAGCAATCTGGGCAGTTCTGTGGGTTCAAACAGAGCAAATGTGGGGTAGGCCTTCTCTTGGAAACTTGGCAGGGGAGCGCCTGGGGCCTGGTGGTACCTCTGACCTCGCGCAAACCTTCCCACCTCCCGACAGCCTCTTGTAGAAAAGGTGACGTGTTGGAAAATAACTGCCAGCCACCCCATGCCTTGCCTGTATCTAACCTCAGAGACGAGGGTCTGTTGGAAAACATGCTAACATGCTGTAGCTTATATAGTTTCAAACAGGCTGAGGCATTTTTTAAGTATGTGTTAGATGATCTTGGGAAAGGAAAACAAATAGTTGACCAGCTCCAGCTATCAGGACTGCAAATACGAATCCCCTTGCCTACGGCAGGAATGAAAGGTTCAGATAGATGTACTTTTGAAGCTGGAAATGTTTTAGAAGCCACACTCCTGTCTGTTAATTACTATCCCAGCTGCAGCCCCTGCCCATGAGTAGGTCCATGTCCCAGCGCCAGCTGAGCCTACCTGCCTTCCGTTTGCTCTGAAGAGGGGAAGGGCTGGGACTCCGGAGTGGGGACAGGATGGCTGCAGGTCTCCTTCCTTGACAGCAAAGACTGCCCAACGGCTCTCCGCCAGCTCCCGAAATACTGCAGTTTGCTACTCCATATATCAAATAAATCTGGCACTGATTTAGGAAAGGGAACCTCAAAGGTGTCCTGCAAAAAGCCCTGCTCATGAAGGAGCAAGAACTAGATTGCACTCACCAGGTCGCCCACCGCTGGCCTCTGAAGGACAGACATCCTGCCTGGTGACCTGCTTAGATGCCCTCCCCAGTCAATGGGTGATTCAGCCCGTCAGTCACGTATTTCGGGAGGGGATGAGTCACGCTCTGAGCCTGCCAAGCCCTCCCAAGGGAGGCTGGATGCCTGATTTCTAGAGGAGTGGAATTACACAGGCTAGAGCTTAGCGCCGGTTACCATAGTTATTATTTCATCTACAAATCAAAAATGCAGTTGTTGGGTCCGTTGTGGGGCCCTTCTCTGAGCAATACTAATACAAAGAATCCCACCAAAATCAGCAAACACCAGCAAAAGTCATAATTTCCACTTGACACATGTCAGGTGGGGTTAGGCCCTGGGCAGGAGCCTTCCAGTTCAGATTGGGATCCTTTTATAAAAATCACTAGTTATCCCTTTGATGTGTGCTTATCTACTGCTCTGCACTTTGGAAGGAAAGGGAATCACACCGGTTCCTGCGCGCTGAGGTATTTGCCTTGCTAATGAAGACGGCGCATATTCACTTTTGATCTGCCAAGAAATAGAAAGTGAAAAATTAAAGCTGATTTCCACCACTAATATTGTCACTGAACATCACTGCACCGTCTCCTGGCTGTGATCTATATGCGTGCTGCTGCCCGTGGGAGTTGATGCCATTTAAAAACCCGTCAGGCTGGTTGGCCCCAGTGGGTACCCCGAGTATGAGCTCCCCGGTGCCGCATTGCCCTGTCCGGCCTTGGGGCAAAGCTCGCTGAGTCCCCATCACACAGAAACAAACCCAGCATGTTTAAACCAATATCTTCAATGTTTGGTTTAAAACTGGATCCCACTCAAAGGCATATATTAGGAAAAACCTGGCATATGAAGCATCCTGGCATATGAAGCATCCCTTCCCTTCAGGCAGAAAACGGCCGGCAAGACCAGGGCAGAGATTGTCCCCCTGTGCTCGGCACTGGGGAGGCCCCTCCTCAAGTGCTGTGTCCAGTTTTGGGCCCCTCATGCCAAGAAGGACATTGAGGGGCTGGAGCGTGTCCAGAGAAGGGCAACGGAGCTGGTGAGGGGTCTGGAGCACAAGTCTCGTGAGGAGCGGCTGAGGGAGCTGGGGGTGTTCAGCCTGGAGAAAAGGAGGCTGAGGGGAGACCTTCTCGCTCTCTACAACTCCCTGAAAGGAGGGTGGAGCCAGGGGGGGTCGGTCTCTTCTCTCAAAGAACAGGCCATGGGACAAGAGGGAACGGCCTCAAGTTGCACCAGGGGAGGTTTAGGATGGATATTAGGAGAAATTTCTTCACTGAAAGGTTGATCAAACACTGGAACAGGCTGCCCAGGGAAGTGGTGGAGTCGCCATCCCTGGAAGTATTTAAAAGCCTGGCAAACATGGTGCTGAGGGACACAGGTTAGCGGTAACTTGGCAGTGCTGGGTTAACAGTGGACTTGATGATCTTAAAGGTCTCTTCCAACCATAATGATTCTATGATTCTATGGAATCCTTCCCACTGCCAGTTTGGGTCTGCGAGGTGGAAGCATTGTGCACGAAGGGGTTTTGCCCACTCTGGGTGGTTCCCCACATCTCAGATGTCCCGTGCACAGCACAAGCTGGTGGAGGCTCCCATGGCTTAGCCTGAGGCCAGGGACTCATTCAAGGGATGAAACCTGCTGATACAGAGCACAGAGTGGATACAGGCGAGCTTCAGAAGAAAACCCATCTCCCTTTAATGCAGCAAGTATTTCCTCCTCCTCTCCGAAATTCAGAAGAATGTCACTTAGAGCAGCAGAAATTGCTGTCCTTCTGTGGAACAAAAGAGATCAAAACCTTGTCCCACTGAAGCCCCTGGCTTAAGTCATGAAAAGCAGGCTTTGACCTGAAACACCTTGGGGTCTGATATAAAACAAGTTAGTAGAAAAGCTTCTATGGCAGCACGAACAGACTGTACATCAGGGCCCTTGGTCTGTATAAACAAAAGAGAAAATGTGGATAAAAGGGGCTAAAGCCGCAGAGGGACCCAGTGTTTCACAGAGCTGCCTCTTCTTCTGTGGCACTGAAATGGCACTGGAGGGCAAACACAAAGTTCATACGGTCACTAGGTGCTGAAAACAGGTTTGCTGAAGTCTGGACTTTTGGGCATTTGTCACCTCTTCTGTACAGAGCCTCCCCTCAGCCCGGTGCCCTGGAAGACACGCAGTGGTCCCACGCAGCCCCGAACCTACCCAGCGTCCCTGCTGTACATGCAGCATCATTTCCCTCATGCCGAGCTCCTTTTTATTGACTAGATCCGTAATGTGTGAAGGTCATTGCCGCACTTCACACGTCTCAGCAGTGCTGTATTTCCACATTTAGCCACTTCAGTTTGTCAATATTAACATCTGTTACTATTTAACACCTGCCACTGCTCTAACACGGGCGGGTTTTAGCAGGCAGAGACCGCAATCCAGCCTGGCATGGCGAGAGGAGGAGGAGGAGGGGACAAGCCCCACACTCCAGTTCATCTGCTCACCTGGGGTGCCCCAACACTGGCTCGCTCCCCTCCCCAAGGGGGAAGGAAAACCCGAGAAGTGTCTCTCCCACCGCAGGGATGGACAAGGACCGGCACTGGAAGCTGTTGTTTGCTCCATTGGAGCTGTACGCAGCAGCTCCTGCCATTTATCCAGCAGATCAATTGTTTTCACTGCAGTGGTGGGGAAAAAAACAAACCACCCCAGCCCACAACTCCAAGCTGTGAACTTTCTGTCAAGATTTCCCGTAGTCAGAGTTTGGCCTCCCTGGGGTCCTTGTTATTGTGAAAAAATAACAGCGCGTGAATGTTAGCAGCTCCAAATATTTGTGCGGCTCAAGATTCATTTCTCATTCACCGAACTAACGAATGCGTAATGTAGCCGTGACAGCTGAGTCACAACTGGAGATGGGCTGGTGCCGCAAAATCTGTCTCCACACGAGAACCTTCCCCGAGTACAGTGCTCTTGAATTACACAGCCTTTATAAGTTGCTCCCCCCTCACTGTATACCACTGCGGGCTCCAATTTTGCATAAAATCCTGCTTTCTGACATTCCCTATTGCCCAGCACCAGCTTCCCAAGCTTCGTCGCCCACGGAGCTGGATGCTGCAGTGCACCATCCAATGTCAGCTGCATGGGGACTTTGCTGAAGCCCCGAGTCCCACAGCACACACCCCAAACCTGAGCCGGCTGACTCTCGGCTTGGGCAATGCAGAATTTATCAGGCTTTGGGAATCGGGCTAATGCTGCCACTGAATATAGCCCTTGATAGTCAAATAATAACTTCAAGCCTTATTTTGATTTGCTTACATGGCACAGCAAAGCACAAGGCCTCTTATATTAGCACAAGACAACTGGGAATGGCAGATAAAGTAAGACTTGACTCCAAAGCAAACCCAGATGTTACAATTTCACTCTAATTGGCTTTCATTTCCACGTGTCTTTGCATTTCCTGGTCAGGACTGCGAGCAGATAAGCCTGCTCCTGGAGAAGTGCCTCGCAGTTTTAGAAGCTGAGAAGTCCAGAGCAGCATCCCAATCCAAGGGAAGGCGGAACTAAACTGAAATCTGTTTAAATGGCTCCTTAAAGGCTCATCTGCCACTGTATATCAGTGCCTGCAGCCGTGCTGGTGGCATCTCCAGTAGCCAGTACAAAACCACATAAATGAGAGCAAACCCCACCAAACAGACGCAGCTGTTTACTGAATGCCTCTGTGGCCGTTGGGACAAATTCCATCTATCTTGCTGAACAGGGCTCTTCATTTTCACATTCCCTTGAACTACGATACATGAGATTTCATTTTCTCATGAGTAATGCGTCCCATGAAAGCAACGTCCAACTGGGACATCATTACAAAGCCTCAAAACATTATTTTTGTAGAAAAAGCCCAGTAGAACAAAATTTGTATGCTCCTACTTAATTAATAGTGTGGACAATCCCTTGCAGATTCTCCAAGCCATGGCAATCAGCCAAGCTCAATGTCTTTAAAAGAGGTGTCATGTATTGTAGTTTTCCACCTCCAAAACTCCCTCACTCCTCTGACGAGACAATTGCTGCTGATTTGCTTTACCTGGTCAGGTAAAAATCCAACAGTTCCTTATAATTTCAAATAGCTGCCTTCAAATGCCATTGTTTGTTTAATATCTTTTTATTTGTTTAAAACAAGTTTTACGTCTATTCAGCTGTGCCTGCCTTGTGGGAATTTTACAGACTACTAATTCTATGCAGACAATATCCACTATAAATAGGAATAACTGGTCACCATATGAAACAATTACTGTGTTTCTGGTCCTTCTCAGTGCCTACAGAGGATGAGAAAGAGACAGAAAAAAGGAAGAAAAGGGAAAGGGAAAAAAGGGAAAGGGAAAGAGATAGGAAAAGGGAAAGGGAAAATGGGAAAAAAGGAAAAATGGAAAAAGGGGGAAAGGGAAAGGAAAAGGAAAAAGGAAAAAGGGAAAGGAGAAAAGGAGGGAAAGGAGGGAAAGGGGGAAAAGGGGAAGGGAAAGGGGAAAGGAAAAGACTGGAAGGGAAATGGCATATTCTCCCCCGCACCTCCCAAAATGCAAGACGACGGCAAATCCCACCTCTGCGCAGGGATGGAAGCTGTAGCACAGGCAGCTGCAGCCAGTAGGGGTAACATGGAGAAGTTGAATTTGGTAATTCAGAAAGCTGGTCTTGAAGCAACCAGAAATTCAAGCAATCCTAAATGCTTTCCATTTCTTTATTTCTTCCAGTGTCCCTTATTAAATTAGGGCCTTTCATATACAATATTCTCTCTGCCTTCTGCAGGAGCACCAAGATACTTTCATATATGAGCTTACCATACACTTTTTTCGTTCTTCACTGAGGGACTGGAGGATATTGGAGGATATCAGCTACAGCATAACCCAGGGCAAGTATTAGTAGTGCGCTTGATAGTCCTGTGTTGTCATCAGGAAATAACAAGTTCACACATCTAGGTCCCATGGCCTCAGGGGAACAAGTGATGCCTTGATTCAGAAACACAAATCTAAATGGTTGAAGTGTAAAATATTGGAGCAAGAAGTACCATTACAGACTGTAATAAGAAACAGGCTAGAAATCTCTAAAGACCAGATAAGACTCTCCGAGAGCTAGTCACACGATGCTGCAAGTGATGGCTAGAGCCCTGAAAAACTGAAGATGTAACAGGAAGGTTTTCACTAAATGACTGCATAATATAAAGGCAGAAAGATTAAAAGCTGTCGGTACAGTGGAGTTCAGCACTGGAGGGAAAAAAAGAGGAAAAAAGAAGACAACCACTTGGACAGTTCTTGCACAAATTTTCACAGGACTGGGAACATATGAAATCAAATCTGACTTCTGGCATCTTCCTTTGCTTTCCCCGCACCTTGCTACAACCTTCTGTCCTTCCTGGTAAATGCAGGAGAAGTGTTTGGAAGATATTACCTACAAATAGGAAAACATATGCTAGTACAGAAATGTGTCGATATCCACATCAGCCTTTGTAAGGATCTTCTAGGGCTTAACAATTCCTCCATGCAGATTTCCTCCAACTGGCCAGTTACCCGTTCATACATACTCAGTGGTCCTTGACCATCGAATATCCTCAAAAGTAACAGCCGCAGCAGATTTTTGACAGATCCCTCTCACTCACCCACCAGAAAACAAGAAGTAATATGTGGGAAATGAAGTCAGATAAGCTTTCAGGCCTGCAAATTGTTTCCCTTGGATTTTACCTTAGAAGTAAACTCAATCCCATAGCAGCATTAGCCGGTTTCAGACCACTGGGTTCAGTCTTGTAATCAAAGATTTCACCTCTTGTCTGATACAGCTTTCTTTTGACATTATTCACAGACCAGAAAGAGCACCTAAATACAAATGTTGTCAAAACCAATGATTAAAAGAAGAAGAAAAATCTTCAAAAAGAGATATTACAGTTATGTTAAACTTGTCCTGACAGCAACCCCAGCATCTTCCAGTTGTCTTCAGAAAATCAGAGATGAAAAAGAGAGAGACTTTGCCAGCGTGGGGGCTGATGGCATCGACTTCCAACCCAAGTTCCAGGCTGTGAGGACTGACAAGGCTTTCCCAGGGCTGAGGAGGCACTTCTGAAACCATGATTCACTCTCATCTTTAAAGTGCCTCAGAAAGAAATGCTCGCCACATGGCAGAAACAAATTCAGATCACAGGTACAATACATTTCCTAACAGTGTGGTCTGGCTAAGCCAATTCCAACCCCAGTGGAAGGCTAATGAGGGAAAAACTACCCAAACATTTACTTTCACCGTAGCTCTGACACCTTAGTGGGAGGTAAAAGCAGATATTGTTTTCCTGGAAGGGACATACATTTGTTACTGTGGGCAACGGCCTCGCCAGATATACTGGCTTGGCTTAGAGGCCATATTTGCAAGACATAGTGTTCCTCGAGTCCTCATTTCAGATAATTCCCCTCTATTTACCTCTGAAATATTCCCAGCAGACTTTGATTTTCAACACAGTACTAATAGTTCATATTACTCGCGGAACATTGCAGAGGCACTGTGCTCACTGCAGACTTTACAAAGAGTTTTGCAAAAAATCAGCAGAGCCATACATAACACTCCTGGCACAAACGTTTGCTTCTCGCCCGTCTCCAGTAGAATAGGAAGATGACTAAGAACATCTCTGTGTGTGCAGCACAGATAGCTGCCCCTAATCCCACCAGAAGAAATACAAAAGGTGCGCAAGAGAAAAGAAATGTTCATCAGCACCAAAACGTCAAACTCATGACCTGAGCCAGGAGCTGCCACTCAAGATGGTCCCAGAAGTGCCTGGATTTTGCAGTGGTTTGGGGTTTTGCCAAAGGCCATATTCTCCCAGCGCTGGAGCAAGGAGCTGACTTTACAGGGACTCATCCTGAATAGCAAGATTCATCTTCTGTATTCCCAACACACAACCAGAAGTAAATCAGGGTCTCCTGAGCAGGACTTGGAAACAGGGAAATAAGCTTTCATCACCTGTTATTTTTCATAAAAGAGGGGAGGGGAAGATGTGGAGTGAGTACAGAAACAGTTGTCCTTCCCAAGTACCAGATGTATTGTGCTGACAGTGGTGGTCTTGGAGAAGGGAGTCAACTGAGGCAGATAATGAATGGGAATTTCATGGGAGGAGAATTTTTCAACTTTAGCTTTCCATGTGCTTCTCCCACTCAGTTTTCACCCAGCAAAGCAATTCACTTGGACATCAAAGAGGGACACTAGTCATACCTCATCTACCTGGAGAAACATGTGAGCCCAAAATGGACATATAGATATCTTAACCTAAACTTTTCAAAATGCCTTATGATTTTAAACTCGGACAAATTCCAAGGGCAAAAAAAGGTATCTTTAAAGAATGCTCAGTGTGGTCATCTAAAAATCAAATCACATCAAAGCGTAAGCATGACAAGTCACAGGTAAAAATAAGGCCCTCATTTCTGGTCATCGAATAGCCACATTGTATGAAATGATACTTCACCTATTGCACAGATACACACACAGAAATAGAACAGTGATCAAAACTTGTAATGAGCAGAATTTGCATCGGTTTTGCCAAAAGCGTGTAATGAATTAGTAATCCCCAGAAGAAATTAGAGCACTCGCATTCCCCGACAGATGAAAGTATGGCTGAAAGTTGTGGCAAAATGCTTTCCTACTTCAAAATGCTCTGCAGAAGGGAAAAAAAAAAGGACAAAATGAATATGAACAAATTTTCATGAGCAGTGTCTTTCCCTTTGATCAGCTCTGCTAGGTAGTAAATACTATATGCACAAGTACATAACCACTAATTGAATCAGCTGTATGCTTTAATAATTGGAATTGACTGAAGAGGCTTTCAGTGGGTATTTTCCCAGGACCCCTCTCCTCAGCATATCCGTTACATTTCTTGTCTTATTTGCTCACATTTCAATTTTAAATCCCGCCATTCGTAACATGACAGCAGCGCTTTCAAGAGACTGCCTGGGCGCCGAGAAGGCTGTCAGAGCTAACACGCTGATCCTAGGAAAGGCAGCCTGATTAAAAACCTCATTGTGTCAGCCAGGCAATCAGATGTTCATTATCCTATGACACACGACTACTGAAATGGAACATTCACATATTTTAAACTTGAGAGATTTGTACTTTAATATAATTATTTTTGAAAGATTCTTCATCAGAAAGGTTAATAAGAGCAATATAGGTTAATAACAGCACTAAGGCAGCTGACATAATCAGATAATTGACCTTATTGATATGTTAAGTGCCCTATGCTTCACCTTGGGATGTGTGACTGCTCTCCACAGTCAATTATCTTATAATGACGCTTGCTTCTTAAGGTCTTATTGCTTGAATATTGGACTTCATCCAAGGTTTTCGGTGTACCCCGCCCTTCCTCCTGCAAACCCTCTCCTGTAGGATTTCTGCTCCACTTTCATCTAGGACTATGCTAACACACAACAGGCACTTTTCATAAATACGCTGAAGCAGAGGGTGTCATTGATTGCCTATAAATTCAGTTTGTTTCCTTCAACAAAACTGGGGTGGATTCCCATTTTCTTTCTTTAGCAGGGAAGAGCCCTCCGCTCTGCGCAGCCTCTCCGGGGCTGCTCCCACTGCCCATGCTCCTGCCCCACCGGCTCAGCACAACCTGCTGCCCACCAAACTGGGCAGATTCAGCTCTGGAGCCCAGCACGAAGGGATGCTATGTGGTATATGAGGCTTTGCTCATTCATGGGGTTTCTCCCATGTACAAGGCTGTTTGCTCAGGCTATCTTCACCGAGCCACAGTGATCCCTTTGCTCTTCGTGTGACATCAAGAATAAGAAAAGAAGCTGTATCTGCATGAAAAGGAATGGCCATTTCATCCCAATTTTTCCCTCCAGGTAGGTGTTGTGGCCCTGCATCTTGTTCCCAGCCTGGTTACACATGTGTCCGCTCCAAACTGTGCTGAATTTCCCAAACATTGCACATAACTATGTAGGAGTGCGGCTGGTTACTGGACTGTACTGGATTTCTGTGCTGGGCTGTGTGAAGAAGGTATGGGTCTGGGTGTTGCCTGGCTTAACCCACTCGACACTTAGGTAGGAGCGGTGTTCAGCACGCTGCTGTTATAGATATGTACCCCTTATTTATGGAAAATGATAGGCAGCAATGGTGGGGTCCAGATGAGCTCTTACTGACCTGCCACAGCCTGCACTGGCCCCGCTGCACAGGGACAGGAGCTGTGCTGGAGCTTTAACAGGGGGGTTTCTCTTACTCCTGATACCCCCGGGAGAGCAAAGGAATCTCTCAGCGGCAAAAGGGCTCCACGGTCATTAGAAGGGGCTACTCCAGTGATGCTCACTGGCTACCCCTGCCCAGTCCCCAGCTTAAAGATCTTCCCTTAATCTGATTTTGCTCATGTCCACGCAAATGGTGTTCTAATCTCAAGGGTGGCTAAATTAATTCTGAAGATGCCAGAGAGTTTTGTCTACATTTGGGTTTCTTTTTCTTTTTACTTGAACCAAAGCGTGCTTCGAGGAGGGGGGAAGTGGATAGAATTTTGGAAGAGAAACAGAAAGGCCTGAACTTTGAGCTACAGTTGCGGGGAGCTTGAGAAGAGCGTGCGATCCCGGCTGTCTGCCTCGTGTCTCCCGTTCCCCCTCTCTACCTGCCGGCTGATCTCCCTCACAGGCACCCAGGCACGCTCTGAAACGTTTCATTCGCTCCACACTGAATCCTCTTGTCACCTAATGGGCTTAAAATTGGGATAATATTCAGCTAAAAGGCATTAGCTAATTTCGTGAGAGGGCGGGTATGAATCGACACTTCTGAGTGCACACCAGAATGGGGCCGTGACGCAGAGGCCAGGGAAGACAGAGATTTACTCTGCAACCACTGTGAAAATGAGGGTTGTAGGGGAAGCCGTTATTTCCGAGGCATTTTCTAGTTCTTTCCCAGCACGTCTTTGAAGCGCTCTGCAGTATTTTCACCTCTAACTGATGTAAATGGCAGGCCAGTGTAATGCTGTCCTGCAGTTTAACAAATGTGATGGCAAAATGTAATGGCAGGCTGCTACTTGGTAGCCTCTCAGGCAGGACCCTCCAGCAGCAATCTGCTGTGCTCCAGGCTTCTCGCAGACATGAGAAATGAAGGATTGCTCTCCACTATTTATTATTAAACCTGTTCTCTGCAGTTTTACCTGATGGGACTGCTCTGATCATCATAATTCAACAAATAAAATTTAATCTGTGTGACTTGCTATCAGTTAATATCTTAACAGGGATATCTTTGCAGCAGTCTTAGCCCAGTAGTCCAATTAAGTTGCACAGGCAGGGTATCTTCCATAATCTCAGGCACTTTGAAAGCTTTGGGGATGTATCTGTTGAACAAAAATTGCCTCATCCTGGCACCAGGACTTTCAGCAAGACAATGCAGGCCTGCACTTACCTCCGTGAGCCAAAGAATAAAAATACAAAAGGTGGATTAGGCCAAAGCAAACCAAAATAGCCTGGGAAATACTCAAATAATTTCCAACTACATTTCTGCCTGCAGGGCAGCAGGCACTGCCGTTTGCTCCTAAGCCACACTGGCCATCAAGGTCCCCTTAGTTCCCTCCCAAATCTGGCTTTTCATTTTCAGGGACGGACGACAGATGGTCAGCTTTAGCTTGGCACTGTCCCTCTTACCTTCCTGCCTTTCATTCATTTTTAATATACCACCCTTGGACTGCTGGGAATGTCTGGGAAAATGTCGATGTCTGTGATTAAAGTGCTGAGGAAGAAGGGAGCCTACAGGATGCTTTTAGCTGCTTTCCAGCTTGTATGGAAACACATAACACAAGGTGATCACTTCTGGTCGAGGCAGAGTACTTGTGATGGCAGGAGAGGTTGCGATCGTGCGATATGCTTTCACATTGGCAGAAAAAGAGACTCTCTGCACTAATAGACATTCACATTTTCAGCACTCTCCAGTGATAAGGTTTTACAGTCCTTCCCATAACATTATCTATTAGTAACCACAAAGCATCCAAGCAGAACAAACAGTTTTAAAGGAGCCAAGGAAAAAAATGAGCTCAGAGCAACACGTTTTGCTTCCAATCCATCACATAGTAAACCTGAAAAGTGAGATGGGTCCTGTTAAATATATCATCCCGGTGACACATGGGGCAGGGGGCGGCACACCCAGGAGGATACATCTGACCAAGTCAGGTTCCAGGGTGTACTTGTTCCACTGACAAGTGAAAACATTAGTTTGAAATATCCTGGTGCTCTAGCTCTGCTCTGAAAAGGATCCTCAGAAGCCGATCACCTTTAGAATGCCATGAAGTTTTTGTCCAGGCAGTTCTCTGTGAGGAATTCAACAGAACCAAGGATTTGGCCTGAGAAGCTCAGCTTGCCCCCACGCCGGAGAGCTCTGCTCCCATCATCAGGGTGCTACATTCCTCTGCAGCTCCGGCAGGCTTTCAGGGACAGTCATTGGGATGAACTTCAGCCTGCGTGTGACCCTTCCTCCCTGCTGTACTAGTGCACTTCTGTTAATGTGAATAACACTATAATAACTCAGAGGAGCACCTCCAGTGCCCGATGTTGTACGCAGGCACAGGGAGGGAAAATCCCTGCCTGCCAGACGTTTCAAGCTGGGGAGAGAGAGTGACCAGAGAGAGCTCGCCCTCATTTTGTGAACAAAAGGTTGGCTGTACCCCTCTGAATATTAACTGGATGGTAATTAAGAACCTGACTGACTTTTTAGACACTGAAGTAAAGTCTTTTGAAAAGCTCTGGAGTTTGGTCTGTTGTTATCAATTAAATTGATAGCTACTCACAGCAAAACTGGGCCACCGCCAGCGAGCTGCTGTGGCTCGGGAGGAGTGACTGTAGGGCTCCTCTTCCCCAAGGCAAATCCATCTGCACAAGGGACAAGATGTGCAGAACAGCTCAGTTGTCCTAACTCCATCCCTGAAGATGCACACGCTGGGTACTGAGTAGAAGCAGGCTTAGATCAAGCCTGAATAGCACTGAAAATCCTATCTTTTCTCTTTGAATAAACAATAGCCAAACTAAGACAGCTCACACTGTTTTAAAGCGCCACAAATATTGCTGAGTTTGCAGCAAGTATTGGCCAGCTCTCACAGAAATCACTGGGACAGCCTGGAGCTCACGAAGGGGAGAACCTGCGTAGAGGAGTGGCTTTTGGTCCACACAATCTCCTTATAAACACTCCGGTGGGTTGGAGCTAGCAGGGAAACCATGACCATGTAAAGCTGGTGAGCACCTGGTCACCTGGGAGGGAGCAGAAGGAAGGAGCAAGGTCCTGGTCTAAATTATTTGTCCATCGTCCCCGTGGAGGAAGAGGCTCCAACATGAGCTGAACCCTAATTAGGCATGAAGGAAACCTGTGAACATCCTAATCCATGCAAAACATTTCAATCAAGAGTTCACACCACATTAGACATCAGAGAATCAAAAGACAAGGCACAAATCCCTGAGAAGCAGCTTCAGTGTTTCCACTGCTTACAGAAGCGCTTGGTTTAGACCAGTGAGAATCTTGTGAGCAAGGACTCTCATTTATCTGTTTTACTGCATCAACTACCAGGACATTTATGACAGCATACAAATAATACACTGCAGTGATTAATAAATAATAAAGGGGACCATGGTGCAAACTCTGAGCAGAATCCATTTCCTCTCCTGGAGTTCTACAGCAGAGCCAACACTTGCAACTGCATTTCAGAAAATACACTATTTATACAAAAGTTGAAAAATACCACTGTCATAATTAGATTTTCCATTAGTCTTGTGTGGCATAATTAAAAATGTAATTTCTCTGTAAGCGCATAGGAGTGCTCTAGGAAAAGGGCGTCACTGCTGATTAAGGGCATATGCAGGTACTTTAGCTAACCACATAAATTTAGTAAGTACTAAACTAGGCTATGGAGTCTCATTGTTTTGAACAAATACCTACTTACTGCATGGAAAGGACACATTGCCTTGCACGTTGGAAAACTAATTTATTCCAACATACTAACTTTACTGTTGAATGCCATTTAGCTCTGTTCTCAGCTCCACGTACCCAAATGTGTCCTATGGGCGCCATGGAAGCCACTTGCAGCATCATCAGACAGCAGCAGTTCTTGAACAACTTGGATGAAAACGAGAGCGTGGCAGGACACTGCGGGCAGGACCAGGATGTTCCCCATCCCTCGGTGGCTCCAGATGACCATGTGGCCACTTTGGGCATCTAGTTGGAACTAGATGGTCTTTAAGATCCATTCCAACTCCAACCATTCTATGATTCTTTGATTCTAAGTACTGGCTAACACTCCTCCTCATGTTATTTCTCACTGAGATATACAAAGGAGCAGAAGGGAGACAGTTGTTAAAATCAGATAAACTCCTCTGAAACTCCTAGCTGCTATTATTAGCCATTATTATTTGACATATTTTTACTCAAGCAGGCAATTGTGGTTTGTGTGAGCCCAAGTTAGGACTTAGTGGCCTGCTCTTCACAGGCGTGCGGGACACCCCCAAGTCCTCAAAATTCTTGGAGGACCCTCTGAAAAGAACCCTACAGCTTACATTTGCAGGAAAGATTTCTGCAGTGGTTAGAAACTCCTAAAGCAGCAGCACCAACATGATGATCTAGGGGCCTCTGCAGCCTCTCCGGACAATTCACCCAGCTCATAACCAGGTGATTGCTTGCCCACCATCCCAGCCCCACTTCTGATGTGAAGACGGCCAGGGACCTGGCAGGGAACACACAAGAGCAATGCCACTGTCCACCTGGGTACTGTCCCAGCAGTACTGGAGGAGCTCAGGGAGGAAGCAGAGCTTCCCAACGTGAACTTAAAATACAGCTGATGCAAGACAGAAAGTACCTGTCAGGCTGGTAGGATTTGAAACAATAAGTCTGATTCTCCTGGCACTGTGATTTCCTACTGTTGTGCTTGCATAAAGTCATCTTAGCTTTTCCTGATAATAAACGAGAAGACAATCTGACCCAGTGCGTTCATTGACAAGCTCTGCGAAAGAAACCTCAGGAATATTTTATTCCTCCCACATTAGGAACGTACAGAACATACAGAGAAATTTACCATCACATAATGATCCCTATTATGCAAAGCGAGGCTGACAAAATTTCCATCATTACATCCCTGACAAGTACTCAGAACTGCGGGGGCTTTCAGGTTTTCTTTTGAAAGAAAAAAGACCTGCAAAGTAGCTTTAATATCTTAAATATGGAGCAGGAACTTAGTCCTCTCCCTATTCACAAACACCTTAAATACATCTCCTTCCTTCACAGCTCGTTAATCCCTACTCCTCTGCTCTTCAGACATTTAAATTCCTTCCACAGATCTAACACAGCAGAGGTGTTTGTATCATGTTTAATCAGCACTCTGAACACCCCTCATGACCTTACTGTTTTTTGAGTGACCGAAGACCATGATGAAATCAGCCAAGTAGGATGGTGAGGACCTCACCGGAGATCAAAGCCCTTATGCCATTAAAAAACCACAGTCCCCTCGACAGGTTTTCTCCTATGTGTGCACCCAAAAATGCCCATCAAATGGTTCAATTATCATTGAAACACTGACTAAAATCCTGAATCTGAAGGGCAAGCAGACTGGCAGTGATTTAGCAACTTAAATGGCATTATGCTGCTTTAGGGCTGCACTACACATTGTGGAGTGCAAATCTGACCGAGTTACTCTTTGGTTGGAGGCTCCAACGGGGCCAACCCTGGCCCCAAACCTCTGACCGATGACACTGGTGGGTGATTTGCTTTGTTAAGTAGTGTGGTCGGCACACACAGAGCTGCCTTCCAGTGCCATTTTCATCTTCCTCATTGCCATCTGAATACCAATATAAGCAAATATCAAAGAAATGTGCGTGAGGAGTGAGCACGTGGGGTTCACAGGCACAGCTTCCACTGGCTGCTTTGTCTTCCTTGCCTCTTTATTGTCCTTTCTGTGTGTCCACATGTCCCTTCCTACCTCAGATCTGCACTTCTGCTACTCTGATTTCCTTACCTGTTCCACCATAGTTATTCAGACCTTCTCAACCTTGGTCTCTTCTTTGCCTCTCTCCAGCCTTCCTAACCAGCTTTCTTGCCTCTGCTGCCAAGCAGAGGAAAGAGCAGAGACGGAGAAAGTTAATGAACATCACACCGGGGTTACTGCTTCCAGCACTCTCCCTCTCACACACACTGTGGGCCAGGCTCATACATGAGCCCCAGAGCAGTAATTAAGGGATTTTAGGAGGATAATGCCCTCGGAGGGCTTCGGCAGATTGACACATGGTATTTCTTCTTAATAATGACTGTCCTGAAACGTATCGGATCCGTGTGCTGCTGCGTTTCCGGCAATTTGTAAGAACTGTTCAATGTGTAGCCAGCTGGAACGCACAACAGCACATAATTGTTCTATTACTGCAGACTTCAATTGTTTCTCTTTTATTCATTAAATGGCCATTTATTGGAAGAAAGGTCCTTTTTTTAGATGCATTTTTACACAGCTCTAGATTGGACTTGCCAGGACTGAACAAGGGCAGACCTTCCCTTTTCTCACTGTGCTCTTGGAAGGAAAATGGGGAGCAGAAACGCTGGAATTTTTGTTTTTTAATGGAGATGTTGAAAGCCTTTCACATTCTGCATTGGAACAAAAATGAGGCCTTTTTGAAATGTTGCATGGGAGTCAAGGGAGAAGGCCACCCAGGCTGGCTACAGGAGAGGCGAGAGCAAGGGTCCACTCGGCAGCAGTCCTGAGCGTGTCTCCTTTGAATCGAGAGAGCGCCCAAGGACTAACATGAAGGAAAGAAGGAGGCTATCACAAGAGGCCACAGAGAGCAAGGGAGAAAATCAAGCGTCTGGTGCTTACAGAGCTCACCTGGAAGTTGGGAGATGTGACGACTTGCACTGAGGTCCCCAGCGAGTGCCCAGGTGGGAGGTGGTGGCACGAGTCTCAGTTTCAGACCAGGAGTTCCACAACAGGCCAGGAATTTCTTGAGAAAAAGCTCACCAAGCTCAAGAAACATATTCCAAGCAGACCTGAAAAGCATTGTAGAACTGACTGCACTGTCTTGAGAACTGTTTCCCGTACAATCCATATTTTCTTGATTTGCAAGTGTTTTACACAATATAAGAGCCAAAACCTAAACCCAGTAACCTCAGGTCTGAGATTCGTAATTCCCATTTCGACTGTTGTTCCCCCAGCAGGGGAGCAGAAGGTGGACATTTTAACTACTGCATTCTGGCCAGACCACACTACCTGGCAAGCCAAGGCTGACCTATACTTTACCACAAAGAAGTGAAACATCACACTAAAATGTGCATACAGGAGGAAATCCCTCTTGCTCTCCTAGCCTTTCTTAGAGCTATTGAAATGGCTTAAAAAAAAAAAAAAAAAAGCAAGACGTAATTGTTTCCTGTGCAAACATTGTGCCAGATTTTGTTTTTATGGGCTGTATTTATTGACTTTAGCTGTTTTTCCAGCATGCTGCACAGCATTAGACTTGGCAGGAAGTCCTACAGAGTGAAATAACATCTCTGAAAAAGTGGGAATTCTCATTGTTTGGCATGGTCAAAGAAAACTCCAGCCAAGCAAACTTCTGACCTTCTCCCGTGTCAGACTCAGACCCAGGCCAGCCACTAGATCAGACTCTTCACTCCTCTCAAGTCACCAGAAGATCCAAATCTGGGGGTTTGATCCAACACCTAAGCGAAGCCGTTTGCCCCATCGGCTCTACTCCACACCTCCACTAAGAGCACCTACTTGCCAATGCAATTACGAGCAGGAATTTGTACTTTGTGTACATACCAATTTTTTTTCAGGGTAGCAAAATAAGACACCCAGCCTCACCAGGAGCCATTAGTGAATTAATTGCAGCTGTTTAAGAGTTAGGCCTTAATGTGCCTGTCAAGTCCAGACACTTGCTATACTTTCCGGGATTTTGTACGTATCCAAGACAGATGTCTCCAAGGCAATCAGAAAAGTCCCACAGTATACACTGAAGAAGACAGAAGACAACTGAAGAGATTTATGTTGGATGGAATGACAAGCTCAAGAGTTTAACTGCACATGGCATTTCTGGAAGCTTGCCAGCACAGAGTTTAGTGTGTTTTGTGTACTTCACTCATAACTGTTTATTGTGACAGGTAAACACTTGTTTTGAAAGCTTGCAGGCGTACTATTAAAACAGAAGTGTTCCTGACACAGTCAAGCTGTGCTGTCAAATGTTTATCTTTTGAATGATGAATGCTGGCTTTCCTTCTCCTTCCCCTCAGTCTGTGTGGAACAGATTTGAACAGTCTCTCCCAACTTGTTTGGGCTCATTTCACCTGGGGGACACAGCTGAAAGCTGATGGGCCAGAGAGCAGCCCCGGCATTATCAGCCCATATGCCAATAAACAAAGGTGATGCAGAGAACAAGGGAGGAACAATAGGGAAAGCAAGAGTAAGCTCCGTGCCAGGTCTGTCTGCAAATGGAAATGCAGATGTTCAGCTTTAGAAACTAGACTAGAATTCCATTTCCAGCGCTTAGAGCGTCTCAGAGACACATATTTCACAAGTTAAAGTCTGGAGACTTATGCTAACTAAAAAAAGTTAGAAGCAACTGTAACAAATTTTTCACAATATTTTTTTTTACTCTTTTTTAAGTAAGAAACTAGAAAATCCTGAAACAGTTAAGTCACAGTAT
The DNA here is from genome assembly GCA_013396915.1 of Stercorarius parasiticus. Lineage (NCBI taxonomy): Eukaryota > Metazoa > Chordata > Aves > Charadriiformes > Stercorariidae > Stercorarius > Stercorarius parasiticus. The sequence goes on from VWZL01003094.1 coordinate 175,713, forward strand.
TGGATGCACATAGCCTGTGAAAGTGCAGACAATCATAAAAGTTATTGGCAAAAATGAACACGAGTCTTATGGGTGAGAATTAAAATTCTCCCCTTGGTGCAAATATGCCTTCCACAGAACTAGAAGAAAAGCCTGTGGAAAAAAATACAGTAATTTCTGTGTATCTTAGTGTAATTGCATATGTTAAAAGGCTGTGGAATTCAGCAATGATCCCATGGGCTTTCAAGTGGATTTCAGATATTTCACAGCGTGTCAGTTATAGATTGAGACATAAGACTGTGGGGAAAAAAGTACAATCTTTTATTAGATGAAATAACATCAGATTTCCATGAAAATGCAAATGCTTACTGAATTCATTGCTAATGCAGTTCTGCTGCTTCTTTGTTCTGTTGCAGTGGTACTTCAACCATGGGTTTGCTGACCTGCACTGCCTGCAGCACTGGGGCCAATTTAACCAGCACCATTGTAACGGCTACCTGCTGGGGGCACAGGGACGAGAGTGAGAACCGATAATTTATGACTTATTTGAGGAAATCGGTCTTACACAACACGTAAGCCCTAGAACTGCCAGCCACAGGAGGCATCCGAAGCATTCATCTCACACAGGAGTCAATGGAGGACTGAGCATTCGTCAGGATATTGAAAATATTAGGGATCACAAGAATAAAAAAAAAAAA